>CAJDSM010021587.1:0-10683 GCA_903981925.1 Ostrea lurida
AATTGATCCTAACTTGATGTTAATTACTCTAAACAAAAAAAAGATCGTTGTCGTCAAGACTGTCATTATAGAATTAGAATTTTCTCAAGGTCTCCGTAAAAATATGAAACATCCAATACATGATAATAATTACTAATCTTACTAAATTCAATGATTTGAATATCTTTTCTATTTTGTGATAATAAGTATAAATTAATATTTATGAACAATAAACAAAGATATATATTGACATGAAATATTCAAGGTTCAAGCTGCATGTGTTTAAGGTCATCAACTACCAGAAGAATGGATGAAAAATTCACGTAGAGAGGACATTTTTATATAATGATCAATTTTTGTTACCAATCGAACACCACCATCTTTCATAAATAATGTTTTATTTTTGAAAATAGACACACAACAAGAGAATTTACATGTCCATGATCAACACGTGCTGCTTGCCTGGAAATGGGTCCGAAAATTGCCTTGAGCACCTGCCGCCATCCTGAGAGGAAATTTTCTGCAAAAAGGATGAAAACCTACCAAATTTTGACCCCATCTCACTCCAAAAAAAAAATTTCCCAGTATATATGACAATCAAGTTTCTTGCAAAATCCTAACTTTCAACAAGGCAATTTGGTTATAGGTTCTTGATTCTATATCTCAAGATATTTTGCATTCAATATGAAACAGTCTATTTTCGACTTACCGTTTAACGTGAAAGTAGAAGATCCCGCGAGAATTGCAACTGCCATCTTTTCGCATTGCAGTTCAAATTCCACGAAAGGCACTTGATCAATGCAGAATGAGGATGATTCAGAATTCCTAAAGGCACTCTTAATAATCTAAACAACGGACATAATTTTACGATATTTGTACATTCCTTCCAAGGCTGACCACCATTACATGACGTCACGAAAACTGCACAAGTGTGGTGACGTCTAAAATGAGTGAAATATTCTCGGGTGGGACGTAACAACAAAAATAATCATCAATCAATCTGGTGAAGACGGTCACCAATGCCGGTGAAGGGCTGCAACATTTAAGGCCTATGCTCGACACTCGGAGCCTTTGAGCAGGGAGGGATCTTTTATCGTGTCACATTTGCTGTGACACGTGGCTTCGGTTTTCCGGTCTCATCCGAATGACCACGCCATTCAGTCGCCTCTTCCGACACGCAATGGGATGCTGGGGACCTATTCTAAACCCGGATCTTCACGGGTTCGAAAAGGTATGAATGTGTATGGATTTCAAAAATATTGATTGTATTAATGGGGTTTTTGGAGATCTAAGCCGTACATATGTACTCCCAAAGTATAGGTTGTTGAGACCCCCCCCCCTACCCTGGGTTCATGTAAATCACATTATTGGACACTCAGCAGCGGGTGAATTGCCTAGTGTTTATTAAAGTGACATGATTTCTTAAATACCTAAACATTTTCATCTTATCCGCCATATTTCTTTCAGATAGCCGATTTCTCTTCACCTGTATATACCCCAAAGTGATTGTCAACACCTGGGTGTTATTTCCGTTCTCATCCGATGACGTCCCATTTAGTCGCCTCTTACGACACGCAAGGGGATGCTGGGGACCTATTTTAACCGGACCCCCCACGGGTATTGTCGTTTACAAACAAATCTAATGAACAACACTTTTGTTTCAATGCAAATACACAAGACACTCCTCAATTTATAGTTATACATTCTGTTTAGCTTCAATATAATCATTCTTTTTCACAACATATGATTGCTTAATTATGTTTTCGCCCGGGGGGGGGGGGGGGGGGGCACTTCCTATATACTAATGAATAGGGACCGTGCGCTGGAGAATGGTAGCGCTATTTCCACTTCAGAATATATGAATAAGGTATAGAAAATCAGCATGAAATATAGAATAGAATAACTTTATTTCCAAATTAGGGCCTCATGGGGCATGACATACAACACTTATGATTACACACATATATACATGTAAATATATATATATATGTAACAACATAGCATGACATATGACAAATTAACAACAAACTGTTGTTGATTGTATAACCATATGGCATGATGATAAATTCACTCAGGTAGTATAACAATATGGAATGATGACTAGATTCATTCAGATAGTAATAACAGTATGGAATGATGACTAGATTCATTCAGATAGTATAACAGTATGGAATGATGACTGGATTCATTCAGATAGTAAAACATATGGAATGTTGACTAGATTATTTAGATAATAATCAAAATATATATATATATATATGTATATGGTATGATGATCGATTCCTTCTTCAACATATAATAGTGTTCGAATTTTTTCTTTTTCCCCCCTTTTTTTTTTTTTTTGAACTTAATGAATGTTCAACAAATTTCTCTGAATTAAGGATTTACCCAGTATAGTCAAGTTAAATGTTGAGCCAAAATCATGTATACATATATGTACAGAGAAATATAAAGAAGCACAAGAGTCGGTGCTAAAAGGACATGATTGTTATCCACTTTTGAAATAATATAAGGTCATTGATGTTTACTCAATTAATTATATAATTGCCTTCTAATTTGATGAAGCTATGATAACTCTTACACAAGTTTACAGCAGTTTCCATGAATTCATATGGGAAAAGGTCACAATCTGAACAGAAAATTATATGAAAAGGTATAATAAAAGGTATACAATTCTCAAGTTTAAAATATATAAAGAGGGTGGGGGTCTGCGATGTCAGCGGCACGTCCTTACCCATAAAACTATGAAGTGTCTCTCGAGAATATTTCATTCATACGTGGTGACGTCACCCTTGCCGGGGCAGCGCTGCAATCTTGAGGTCTAGGATCGGCACTCAGGGCCTTTGAGCAGGGAGGGATCTTTTATCGTGCCACACCTGCTGTGACACGGGACCTCGGTTTTTCCGGTCTCATTCGAATGATCGCCCCATTCAGTCGCCTCTTACGACACACAAGGGGGTGCTGGGGACCTATTCTAACCCGGACCCCATGGGTATTTTCACAAAATAGTATATGATGTAGATATAATTTGTTAATGTTGCGTGTATTGATTCTGCATTTGTTTAGCTTCTATTTTCTGCGCAAGATACAAATATTGTTTGATTTATATATTCATGTCAGTGTTAAAGGAAAATGTGCATTGAATTTCCTCCTTTCACAATGAAATGACATAACAGGTGGATTTTATTATAATTTAAAAAACCACCAAGTGGCATACAGTGTACAGAAATAGAAAGTCCGTCGTAGTGTCTACGGAGTTGAATAAGTTAACTTCCTGCTAGAATTGGATAGAATGGGGTTACCCATATCCTTGATGATAATGATACACCCAAACAACATTCTCATATCCTGTAGTGCAGTAAATAATATCGAATGTTTACTGACTTGACAACAAGCCTCAAATAAACACTTTTAATACACTGCATAAATTTACAAGACGACATTTCTAAGATGGCATTTATAAGGGATTGACGCTGCTTAGATTCTGTATTCATTAGATACATTGTACCTGTTACTACAAATGCAAGAGTAAAGGTAAGTGTGTCGTTATGGGACTCTTTTGAAAAAAAAGGAATATATCGTAATGGTTTTTTTTTAATATGTATTAGGACGTAATAATAAGACAATGCGTTGGGAATAGTACTAAGGAGTACTGTATAGCAATGACAAGAACTTTATATTACTGACAAATTACACTATACAGGATGATGTACCACACAGTGTATTATATTATTGTTGCAAATAACCACCCGCATATGTGAGTAATTTTATTTGTGGGCGACCAAATTATGAAAATCCTCTCGTTCACATGGCGAGCCAAACTTGTCGTTAGTTTTTCAAAACCCGCTCGTGGTTTGACACTGCAGACCTAATTTGCCGAATGTAATACACGTTTTTTTCCAGATTTTTTTTTCTAAAGCTGACATTCATTCATTCTTTATTTCCTCATTGTGAGATTGATACATATGAACATGATTAATTACATGTAGCACACATAAATAACAAAATAACGGAAAATGGAATTACACAGGATAACGATATATACATGTACATGTATACATACAGGATTAAATATTTACATTACATGTATTTTCACACTGTTTCAATGTCTTTGTATCTGTGAGTGGTTGGGTAATTAAGTAACCTGACTGGCAGATGATACATGCAGCGCGTCGCTTAAGAATTTGAAATTTTTAGGGCCCCGCATGAAATGTGGGTGCCCTATAGTAATCACATTGTCCGCCCGTCTGTCCGTCAACAATTTCGCTGTGATGCGATAACTCAAACAGTTTTTATCGTACTGTTTTGAAACTTTATACAATTGTACTCTATCATAAGAGGCAGAAGTGTATAATTTCTGGGTTCCGTCCGTCCGATCGTCTGTCCGTCAACATTTTCGTAGTGATGAGATAACTCAAAAAGTTCTTATCGTACAATTTTGAAACTTTATACGATTGTACTCTACCATAAGAGGCAGAAGTGTATAACTTCTGGGGTCCGTCCGTCCGTCTGTCCGTCAACATTTTCGTAGTGATGAGATAACTCAAAAAGTTCTTATCGTACAATTTTGAAACTTTATACAATTGTACTCTACCATAAGAGGCAGAAGTGTATAAATTCTGGGGTCCGTCCGTTCGTCTGTCCGTCAACATTTTCGTTGTGATACGATAACTCAAGATGTGATGCGATAACTCAAAAAGTTTTTATCCTACAGTTTTGAAATTAAACACAATTGTACTCTACCATAAGAGGCAGAAGTATATAAATTTTGGGTTCCGTCCGTCCATTCGTCTGTCCGTCAACATTTTCATCGTGATGAGTTAACTCAAGATGTGATGCGATAACTCTAAAAGTTTTTATCGTACAGTTTTGAAATTATGTACAATTGTACTCTACCATTAGAGGCAAAAGTGTATAAATTCTGGGGTCCGTCCGTTCGTCGGTCCGTCAACATTTTCGTTGTGATACGATAACTCAAGATGTGGTGCAATAACTCAAACAGTTTTTATCGTACAGTTTTGAAACTTTGCACAATTGTACTCTATCATACGAGGCAGAAGTGTATAAATTATGGGTTCCGTCCATCCGTTTATCTTCGTCAACATTCGTAGTGATGAGATAACTCAAAAAGTTCTTATCGTACAGTTTTGAAACTTTGCATAATTGTACTCTACAGTAAGAGGTAGAAGTGTATAACTTCTGGGTTCTGTCCGTTCGTTTGTCGATCAAACATTTCGTTGTGATGCGATAACTCAAGATGTGATGCGATAACTCAAACAGTTTTTATCGTACAGTTTTGAAACTTTGCACAATTTTATCTACAAATAAGAGGCACAAGTGTATATAACATATTTGTCCAACGTATTGGAAAACTAATACATTTATGGAATTACTCATAAATGTCAGTTACAGGAATATTTCCATATTTTGTTTACCTGAGGTTTGCTTCGATCGAGTAAAAAATTCTTGAAGTATTTGTTTCTAGAAATGCTTATTCAGTGTGTTAATTGATATGGATGTTATAATTCACAATTTTATATAGTTTCACATATACAGTACTAAACATTTCTGTATCAAATACAGATGTCGCTGTCCTTTGATAGCCCTGCTGGCGGGGCCTTTGCTGACCATGTCAGTTTTTCTGAAAAACCTCAAGTTCACATGCGTCAAGATTTGTGTTCGGCAATTGGCTTAGGAGGATATTGTAAAATTCATGATCTGTTAGGCCACATTGTTCTGCAAGTAGATCAATGTGATGGTTGTTTGTGATGTTCTTCAAATCCGCCATATTTCTTTGCCAATCCGCTATATTAGTTGGATATTCTATTGTATATGTGTCAGGATCTGCAGGGTATATAAGGGGATGAGCTGTGCTGCGATTCACTTCACACCAGTGTTTCTGATTTATCTGTGCGGATAACCTCGACAGGTAACACGTAGAATTTAATGTCCCCAATAAGAATCCAAAGGATAACTTATCCTATTCTTAGTTGACATTATAGGGTATTAAATCCAATCAATTATAGTTATTAGTGAGGACTATTATTTGGGACATCAAACTAATTTTCTATAGGATTAATCATCCTATTGAAAATCATAGGAGTTTTTTCCTATAGGAGTTTTTCCTCCCGTAGGATAATGATAGGATTTTCATAGGATAAAAAAATCCCCCCCCCCCCATTCTCCTACAGTGTTTTATCTTTAGGAGCGTATACCTCTTGTTGTACAAGTTACAGTAACTTTAGCTTTGAACTAGAAGATACTGCAAAAAAAAAAATCCCACCAGATATACGTAATCTGTTTTCTGTATCTTTGATAAAAAGGGTACCAAAAAGTCTGGACTTTGTCATGTCCGAAGTTAAATATCGTACTGTTTATAGCAGATCCAAGAGGGTGTTGATGTAAAATAGCTGACTTATTTGATAGCTTTGGAATTTTGTTCAATACTTTATTATCATTTCATGACGTTCATATTGACTTTGAACTAGGGATATAATATTTTCCTACAATTTGCAATGGACCCACGAGTGTTTTGTAGTTTCCTCCTGTGCAAGGGTTACATCGGTTTTGAATAATTATTTTCTCCATTTTTGTCACAACACAGTTACCATTCATAATGTCTATGTTCCTGTTTGTGCTTTCTCCTCCATACCATGCAGTACATTAAGGGGAGGTGGTAGTAATTTGGAGCACTTTCAATTTGGGAGGAAGGGAGACATTTGTTTTCAATAAATAATCAGAGACGTACATGTATCACGCACATATATAGCGAAAGTCGATCTCTAGAAAATTACTGCAAGAATGTAAAATTGTTGCAAATGTGATATTTCATAATGTGTAAATAAAAATGTGTTATGTAACAGCCAATCAAAATTAATTCGATTGAATATTTATCATATTGTATGCCATTCAAGTGCCTTGCCACGTGCGAAAATAAATAAAGTAGGGTTAGAAAATGCCACCAAAATAAATTAATTTAGTGAAAGGTTTATGAAAATGCCACCAAAAAAACCAATTGACGGAAAGAATTATGATTAATAAAAGTTTGGAATAAGTCTTTTGCAAAAGAAGCGTACTAATTGTAACGGGGACCGTTACAGTTGTTCCCCAAAGCTCCCCCATTTAAAAAGTGGTGTCAATGTGCTTCTGCAGAACGAATCACCTTATATTGTAGCTTTCTATAATATGTACCAACATATATCATTGAATTCTCATATGGTAGCGATCAATATCTAATGGAAAAGGTGAATTCCAATGCACGTGCTTTCTAGCACACACATTGCATACGCGAACATGTGAGTATGATTTAGAATTATTATTGATTTCGTTAAACAGGCATTTGTATCATATACCTACATTCTAAATTTCATAACGTTTGCATATATATAAGAGGATTGTGGTAATTTTAAAATCATTCAATCAGATTCAGCATAC
The DNA here is from genome assembly GCA_903981925.1 of Ostrea lurida. Taxonomy (NCBI): domain Eukaryota; kingdom Metazoa; phylum Mollusca; class Bivalvia; order Ostreida; family Ostreidae; genus Ostrea; species Ostrea lurida. The sequence continues at coordinate 7,414 of CAJDSM010021587.1, forward strand.
GTGCATGCACGTGATGGTCAGTGAATTCTATCCAGAACAATCTTAAAGAGTATCAAGAAACACTCAAATCTCCGATTACAAAAGAATTTGATGACAAACAAAAGCGCTATGGTCCTTCAAAAATTTAACGTTTAAAAGACAATGTGCGCGCATGCGCGTTGACATATTTGACTCTATCATTCTATGGGCAAACATACTATCTACCTGTGTGGTAAATATAAATTCAATCTCTTTATTCATTGGAAAGTTATAGACGTTTAAGCATTATCCAATCAAAATGACGCACACGTGCATGCACGTGCAAAATTGAAATGTTGACTTGCTGATCGCGTTAGAAACTTTCAACACGCACTCAAATCCCCAATTTCGAAAGAATTTGGTGAAAAACAAAAGTGATATTGGCCTTCAAAAATGTAAACTTCGAAAGTCAATGCGCGTGCATTGGTATTAATAAAACAACATATTATCTACCTGTATGTTAAATATGAATACATTGTCTTCATTCCTTAGAAAGTTACAGACATTTTAGTATTATCTATTTAAAATTAAGCACACGTGCATGCATGTGCCAAATCGAAATTTTGACGATGCAGGCTTTTGTTCGCAAAGCGTAAATGCTCGTTTACACGGTAAAGCAAGCTGTATAAACCTTGTCGTATACAGCAAAATCAATGAATTTTAACCTCCCCGGAATCATTGTTCACGCGTTAGATTAAAACATGTCTCTATTCTGTAAAGCTAGTCGCATGATGCTTTCTTAGTTGACCAATTAACTATTCGAGAATCGCTGATAAAAATGCACATTAAAATAGCAATATCTTTTCATGTGCTTCCATATCGGAAGAACAGATATAGAGCATGTACTTTCATGAGAGGGCCTTTCTTTTTATTTGAATATTAATAGATATGAATTTAAACCAGTTTTGCCATGTAAACACGTAAGGATATATTTCAAAAGTTGTATTATACGACAAGGTTTACACAACTTGATTTAAGAAATGACTTCATGTATCTAAGAAAAAAGAAAATAATTATGTAATGGGACACAACTATTCGCCATTCCATTTCCATACAGCGGCGTATTTGAGATGAACAACCGATAATGGGCCCCTCGCTATAAATAGACGAACTATTTTGTCCTTTTTTGGTCACCTGAGTAAACTCAGGTGACTATTGCAATTGATCTTCGTCCGTCGTCGTCCGCTAACAATTGAACATTTTTAACTTCTTCTTGATAACCACCAGTCCCAATTCTTTTTAAAATTTCGTATGAGGCATCTTTGGGACAAGGGGCACATAAATTGTAAATTTCAGGTCTCTTGTACCCCTGGGGCGTTGGGGGCGGGGCAAAAACTGCCCAAAAGTGACCAATTTTCAAAAATATTCTTCTTTACAAACCGCACATGTCTGAGAAAACTAAATGCAAGTGATGTAGAGCAGGAAGGCCTTTACCAATTGTAAATTTAGTGTCCCTGGGGTAGGGTTCTGACCCCAGGGCGGGCCAAAATTTGGTTACATAATGTTGTTAACAATTGAGCATTTTTAACTCTTCTTGATAACCACTGTTCCAATTCTTTTCAAATGGTATGAAGCATTTTTGGGAAAGGGGTACATAAATTGTAAAGTTCAGGTCTTCTTGCACCCCTGGGGCCTTGGGGGCGGGCAAAAAACTGCCAAAAGTAACCAATCTTCAAAAAAATCTTTTTCTTTACAACCGCAAATGTCTGAGAGAAAACAAATGCATAGTGATGTAGAGCAGGAAGGCCTTTTTCCAAAATTGTAAATTTGGTGGTCCCTGGGGTAGAGGTTCTGACCCCAGGGCGGGCCAAATTTGGTACATAATGTCTGTTAACAATTGAACATTTTTAACTTCTTGATAACCACAGTCCATTTTTTTTCAAATTTAATATGAAGCATCTTTTGGGACAAGGGCACATACTGTAAATTTCAGGTCTCCTGTATCCTTGGGGCCTGAGGGTTGGGCAAAAACTGCCAAAAAAACCAATTTCAAAAAATCCTTCTTTTCTACAACCGCACATGTCTGAGAGAAACCAAATGCATGGTGATGTAGAACAGGAAGGCCTTTACCAAAATTGTGAATTAAGTGATCCCCGGGTAGGTGTTCTGACCCCAGGGGTGTGGGGGACCAAACTTGGTACATAGTGTTTATATGTAAAACATTTGAAAAGCATCTTTTTTCAATGCTTTTTATATTAATGTGAAACTAAATGAATAGGAGAACCTTTATTATGATTATACCCCCCCCCCCTGCAACAAGTTGGGAGAGTGGGGTGGTAAGTGTTGTGTACTAGAATCGGGTTGTCTGTCCACCCGACTGATAGAGAGAAATAGTTCCCAGACTTTTTTAGTGGTAGCCTCGCCTTATCGTGCATATGGTCTACCCATGGGACAAAGTATTTCTTATTGGATTTGGGGTACAAAAGGCAAAAGACAAGCACCACTGACATCGACAGTAACGATATTGTGTCTGGCTTAAGATCATTATCCATTCTGCCTAGAGTCACTATATCATACATATGGACTACTCATGGGACAAATATGTTCGCTTGTGAATTTGGAGCAAAAGGTCAAGTCATTGACATCAAATTTAGTAGCAATATGGTTTACGGGTCTTAGAGCATTCCTTTCTACTAGAGTCACTATTCATACATATATTTACTACTCATGGCGAGTTCTTTATCGAATTTTTGGGTCCGAAGTCAAGCTCACTGGACATGAAGTAGATGGTTTTCATAAAAATTCTTGAACAATCTTGTTAGATTGAAATGAAATCTTCTGTATATAAAATAGGAACCATATGCATATTTGAAATATTGTTAACATATAAACAAAGAACTCCGTATTGTGACTTAGAAATGCAAAATATGAGACTCCCCTGGTGGGCTATATACTCAGGTGACCGTCAAGGCCTGTGGGCCTCTTGTTATTTTCAACAGAGTTCTTAACTGAATGACGTGTACACATATTTTGTCGTCTGCGTTCGGCTTAACATTGTAAACCATGCACGAAAAATTCGCACAAAGTGAACGGAAAGTGATGTGTCTAGATTCATTAGGGCTGTAGGAATACGTATCTACCACGAAAAAATTCCGAAATAAACAGAGAGGACGTTTTTATTCACACAGTGACAACAATTGAGAAAAACATTGTACGATAGAACGTTTTTGATTAATCTCATCACCTAGTCTAATCTCTGGAAACGCAGACAAGATCAGAGAAATAATAAATGGAATACCTATGGCCGGACTC
>CAJDSM010021587.1:10708-24896 GCA_903981925.1 Ostrea lurida
GCTACAAGTTAATTTACACAAAGCCTTGATCTTATCGAGCACTTGGATATGTCTGATGGAATTTCCTTCCTTGCACACATGCCACACATGTCCACACATGTCCACACATAAAACACACAGCAGCATCATACGCCATACAGACATACACATGCATGCATGTGTGCACACATGCATGCAAGCTAATACATGTATCAATATGCAACTGCATTCATGCACATACAGACACACACATGCCTCCATAATACACACATGGCATATACATACTACAAGCACACACCACAATCACACACCTACCCCCCCCCCATAACACACACAAACACAATATAGAAACAAAAATAATGATCCATGATGTCATACCAAACAAAAAAAACGCTTGTCGTCAAGACTGTCGATTGAGAATTAGAATTTCTCAAGTTCCCGTAAAATAAATGAAGAGGATAAATAAACATAATTACTAATCTATTATTTTATATCTTTCTATTTTGTGATAATAAGTATAAAATTATATTATGAACAATAAACAAAGAATATTGACATGGATATTCAAGTTCAAGCTGGCAGTGTTTTAAGTCTCAAACTACCAGAAAATGGATGAAATTCACGTAGAGAGGAATTTTTTAATGATCAATTTTTGTTACCAGACAACCAATTTTCATAAATAATGTCTTATTTATTGAAAATAGACACAACAAAGAAATTACATGTCCATATCACACGTGTGCTTGCCTGGAAATGGGTCGAAATGCCTGAAACACCTGCCGCCATCCTGAGAGGAAATTTTGCAAAAAGGATGAAAACCTACCAATTTTGACCCCCATCTCACTCCAAAAAAAAAATTTCCCAGTATAATACATATCAAGTTCTTGCAAAACCTAACCTTCCACAAGGCCAAATTGTTATAGGTTCCTTGATTCTATCTCAAGATATTTTGCATTCAATATGAAACATGCATTTTCGACTTACCGTTTAACGTGAAAGTGAAATCCGCCGAGAATTGCAACCTGTCCATCTTTTCGCATTGTGAGTTCAAATTCCACGAAAAGGCACTTGATCAATGCAGAATGAGGATGAGTTCAGAATTCTAAAGGCACTCTTAATAATCTAACAACGACATAATTTTACGATATTTGTACATCCTCCAAGGCCTGACCACCATTACATGACGTCACGAAAACTGCACAAGTCGTGGTTAGCGTCTCTAAATGAGTGAAATATTCTCGGGTGGGACGTAAAACAAAAAATAATCAATCAATCATGTGAAGACGTCACCAATCCGGTGAAGGGGTGCACATTTAGGCCTATGCTCGACACTCGGAGCCTTTGAGCAGGGAGGGATCTTTATCGTGTCACATTTGCTGTGACACGTGGCTTCGGTTTTCCGGCTCATCCGAATGAACCACGCATTCAGTCGCCTCTTCCGACACGCAATGGGATGCTGGGACCTATTCTAACCCGATCTTCACGGTTCGAAAAGGTATGAATGTGTATGGATTTCAAAATAATTGATTGTATTAATGGGTGTTTTGGAGATCTAACGCCATATGTACCTCCCAAAGTATAGTTGAGACCCCCCCCCCTACCCTGGGTTCAATGTAAATCAACATTATTGGACACTCAGCAGCGGGTGAATTGCTATGTTATTAAAGTGACATGATTTCTTTAAATACCTAAACATTTTATCTTATCCGCCATATTTCTTTCAGATAGCCGATTTCTCTTCACCTGTATATACCCCCAAAGTGATTGTCACACCGGGGTGTTTATTTCGTTCTATCCGAATGACCGTCCCATTTAGTCGCCTCTTACGACACGCAAGGGATGCTGGGACCTATTTTAACCCGGACCCCCCACGGTATTTCGTTTACAAACAAATCTAATGAACAACACTTTTGTTCAATGCAAAATACACCAAGACATCCTCAATTATAGTTATAACATTCTGTTTAGCTCATATAATCATTCTTTTCACAACAATGATTGCTTAATTTATTGTTCGTCCCGGGGGGGGGGCACTTCCTATACTAATGAATAGGGACGTGCCGCTGAATAGGTAGCCTATTTCCACTTCAGAATATATGATAAGTATAGAAATCAGCATGAATATAGAATAGAATAACTTTATTTCCAAATTAGCCTCATGGGGCATGACATACAACACTTATGATTACACACATATATACATGTAAATATATTATATATGTAACAACATAGCATGACAATAGACAAATTAACAACAAACTGTTGTTAGATTGTATAACCATATGCATATGACTAAATCACTCCAGGTAGTATAACAATTGGAATGATGACTAGATTCATCAGTAGTATAACAGTATGGAATGATGACTAATTCATTCAGATAGTATAACAGTATGGAATGATGACTGGATTCATTCAGATAGTAAAACAATATGGAATGTTGACTAGATTCATTTAGATAATAATACAAAAATATATATATATATATATATGTATATGGTATGAGTGACTCGATTCCCTTCAACATTAATAGTGTTCGAATTTTCTTTTCCCCCTTTTTTTTTTTTTTGAACTTAATGAATGTTCAACAAATTTCTCTGAATAAGGATTTACCCAGTTAAGTCAAGTTAAATGTTGAGCCAAAATCATGTATAATATAGTACAGAGAAATATAACAAGAAGCAACAAGAGTCGGTGCTAAAGGACATGATTGTATCCACTTTTGAAAATATAAGTCAATTGATGTTTACTCAATTAATTATATAATTAGCCTTCTAATTTGATGAAGCTATGATAACTCTTACACAAGTTAACAGCAGTTTCCATGAATGTCATATGGAAAAGGTCACAATCTGAACAGAAAATTATATGAAAAGGTATACAATTCTCAAGTTTAAAATATATAAAGAGGGGGGGGTCTGCGATGTCAGCGGCACGTCCTTACCCATAAAACTATGAAGTGTCTCTCGAGAATATTTCACTCATATGTGGAGACGTCACCATTGCCGGTGAGAGGCTGCAAAATTTAGGTCTATGATCGGCACTCAGGGCCTTTGAGCAGGGAGGGTCTTTTATCGTGCCACACTGCTGTGACACGGGACCTCGGTTTTTCGGTCTCATTCGAATGATCGCCCCATTCAGTCGCCTCTTACGACACACAAGGGGTGCTGGGGACCTATTCTAACCCGGACCCCATGGGTATTTTCACAAAATAGTATATGATGTAGATATATTTGTTAATGTTGCGTGTATTGATTCTGCATTTGTTTAGCTTCTATTTTCTGCGCAAGATACAAATATTGTTTGATTATATATATTCATGTCCAGTGTAAAAGGAAAATGTGCATTGAATTCCTCCTTTCACAATGAAATGACATAACAGGTGGATTTATTATAATTTAAAAAACCACCAAGTGGCATACAGTGTACAGAAAATAGAAAGTCCGTCGTAGGTGTCTACGGAGTTGAATAAGTTAACTTCCTGCTAGAATTGGATAGAATGGGTTACCCATATCCTGATGATAATGATACACCCAAACAACATTCTCATATCCTGTAGTGCAGTAAATAATATCGAATGGTTACTGACTTGACAACAAGCCTCAAATAACACTTTTAATACACTGCATAAATTTACAAGACGACATTTCTAAATGGCATTATAAGGATTGACGCTGCTTAGATTCTGTATTCATAGTACATTGTACCTGTTACTACAAATGCAAGAGTAAAGGAAGTGTGTCGTTATTGGACTCTTTTGAAAAAAAAGGAATATATCGTAATGGTTTTTTTTAATATGTATAGGACGTAATAATAAGACAATGCGTTGGGAATAGTACGAAGATACTGTATAGCAATGACAAGAAACTTTTAATTACTGACAAATTACACTATACAGGATGATGACCACACAGTGTATTATATTATGTTTTGCAAATAACCACCCGCATATGTGAGTAATTTTATTTGTGGGCGACCAAATTATGAAAATCCTCTCGTTCACATGGCGAGCCAAACTTGTCGTTAGTTTTTTCAAAACCCGCTCGTGGTTTGACACTGCAGACCTAATTTGCCGAATGTAATACACGTTTTTTTCAGATTTTTTTTTCTAAAGCTGACATTCATTCATTCTTTATTTCCTCATTGTGAGATTGATAAATATGAACATGATTAATTACATGTAGCACACATAAATAACAAAATAACGGAAAATGGAATTACACAGGATAACGATATATACATGTACATGTATACATACAGGATTAATATTTACATTACATGTATTTTCACACTGTTTCAATGCTTTGTATCTGTGAGTGGTTGGGTAATTAAGTAACCTGACTGGCAGATGATACATGCAGCGCGTCGCTTAAGAATTTGAAATTTTTAGGGCCCCGCATGAAATGTGGGTGCCCTATAGTAATCACATTGTCCGCCCGTCTGTCCGTCAACAATTTCGCTGTGATGCGATAACTCAAACAGTTTTTATCGGTACTGTTTTGAAACTTTATACAATTGTACTCTATCATAAGAGGCAGAAGTGTATAAATTATGGGTTCCGTCCCATTCGTCTGTCCGTCAACATTTTCGTTATGATGCGATAACTCAAGATGTGGTGCAATAACTCAAACAGTTTTTATCGTACAGTTTTGAAACTTTGCACAATTGTACTCTATCATAAGAGGCAGAAGTGTATAATTTCTGGGTTCCGTCCGTCCGTTCGTCTGTCCGTCAACATTTTCGTAGTGATGAAGATAACTCAAAAAGTTCTTATCGTACAATTTTGAAACTTTATACAATTGTACTCTACCATAAGAGGCAGAAGTGTATAAATTCTGGGGTCCGTCCGTTCGTCTGTCCGTCAACATTTTCGTTGTGATACGATAACTCAAGATGTGATGCGATAACTCAAAAGTTTTTATCCTACAGTTTTGAAATTATGCACAATTGTACTCTACCATAAGAGGCAGAAGTATATAAATTTTGGGTTCCGTCCGTCCATTCGTCTGTCCGTCAACATTTTCATCGTGATGAGTTAACTCAAGATGTGATGCGATAACTCTAAAAGTTTTTATCGTACAGTTTTGAAACTCTGCACAATTGTACTCTACCATTAGAGGCAAAAGAGTATAAATTCTGGGTTCCGTCCGTCCGTTCGTCTGTCCGTCAACATTTTCGTTGTGATGCGATAACTCAAGATGTGGTGCAATACTCAAACAGTTTTTATCGTACAGTTTTGAAACTTTGCACAATTGTACTCTATCATACGAGCAGAAGTGTATAAATTATGGGTTCCGTCCATCCGTTTATCTGTCCGTCAACATTTTCGTAGTGATGAGATAACTCAAAAGTTCTTATCGTACAGTTTTGAAACTTTGCATAATTGTACTCTACAGTAAGAGGTAGAAGTGTATAACTTCTGGGTTCTGTCCGTTCGTTTGTCGATCAACATTTTCGTTGTGATGCGATAACTCAAGATGTGATGCGATAACTCAAACAGTTTTTATCGTACAGTTTTGAAACTTTGCACAATTTTACTCTACAATAAGAGGCACAAGTGTATAAACATATTTGTCCAACGTATTGAAAACATACATTTATGGAATTATTCATAAATGTCAGTTACAGGAATATTTCCATATTTTGTTTACCTGAGGTTTGCTTCGATCGAGTAAAAATTTTTGAAGTATTTGTTTCTAGAAATGCTTATTCAGTGTGTTAATTGATAGGATGTTATAATTCACAATTTTATATAGTTTCACATATACCAGTACTAAACATTTCTGTATCAAATACAGATGTCGCTGTCCTTTGATAGCCCTCGGCGGGGCCTTTGCTGACCATGTCAGTTTTTCTGAAAAACCTCAAGTTCACATGCGTCAAGATTTGTGTTCGGCAATTGGCTTAGGAGGATATTGTAAAATTCATGATCTGTTAGGCCACATTGTTCTGCAAGTAGATCAATGTGATGGTTGTTTGTGATGTTTCAAATCCGCCATAATTCTTTGCCAATCCGCTATATTAGTTGGATATTCTATTGTATATGTGTCAGGATCTGCAGGGTATAAGGGGATGAGCTGTGCTGCGATTCACTTCACACCAGTGTTTCTGATTTATCTGTGCGGATACCTCGACAGGTAACACGTAGAATTTAATGTCCCCAATAAGAATCCAAAGGATAACTTATCCTATTCTTAGTTGACATTATAGGTATTAAATCCAATCAATTATAGTTATTTAGTGAGGACTATTATTTGGGACATCAAACTAATTTTCTATAGGATTAATCATCCTATTGAAATCATAGAGTTTTTTCCTATAGGAGTTTTCCTCCCGTAGGATAATGATAGGATTTTCATAGGATAAAAAAATCCCCCCCCCCCCATTCTCCTACAGTGTTTTATCTTTAGGAGCGTATACCTCTTGTTGTACAAGTTACAGTAACTTTAGCTTTGAACTAGAAGATACTGCAAAAAAAAAAATCCCACCAGATATACGTAATCTGTTTTCTGTATCTTTGATAAAAAGGGTACCAAAAAGTCTGGACTTTGTCATGTCCGAAGTTAAATACGTACTGTTTATAGCAGATCCAAGAGGGTGTTGATGTAAAATAGCTGACTTATTTGATAGCTTTGGAATTTTGTTCAATACTTTAATCATTTCATGACGTTCATATTGACTTTAACTAGGGATATAATATTTTCCTACAATTTGCAATGGACCCACGAGTGTTTTGTAGTTTCCTCCTGTGCAAGGTTACATCGGTTTTGAATAATTATTTTCTCCATTTTTGTCACAACACAGTTACCATTCATAATGTCTATGTTCCTGTTTGTGCTTTCTCCTCCATACCATGCAGTACATTAAGGGGAGGTGGTAGTAATTTGGAGCACTTTCAATTTGGGAGGAAGGGAGACATTTGTTTTCAAAAATATCAGAGACGTACATGTATCACGCACATATATAGCGAAAGTCGATCTCTAGAAAATTACTGCAAGAATGTAAAATTGTTGCAAATGTGATATTTCATAATGTGTAAATAAAAATGTGTTATGTAACAGCCAATCAAAATTAATTCGATTGAATATTTATCATATTGTATGCCATTCAAGTGCCTTGCCACGTGCGAAAATAAATAAGGAGGTTAGAAAATGCCACCAAAATAAATTAATTTAGTGAAAGGTTTATGAAAATGCCACCAAAAAAACCAATTGACGGAAAGAATTATGATTAATAAAAGTTTGGAATAAGTCTTTGCAAAAGAAGCGTACTAATTGTAACGGGGACCGTTACAGTTGTTCCCCAAAGCTCCCCATTTAAAAAGTGGTGTCAATGTGCTTCTGCAGAACGAATCACCTTATATTGTAGCTTCTCTATATATGTACCAACATATATCATTGAATTCTCATAATGGTAGCGATCAAATCTAATGGAAAAAGGTGAATTCCAATGCACGTGCTTTCTAGCACACACATTGCATACGCGAACATGTGAGTATGATTTAGAATTATTATTGATTTCGTTAAACAGCATTTGTATCATATACCTACATTCTAAATTTCATAACGTTTGCATTATATATAAGAGGATTGTGGTAATTTTAAAATCATTCAATCAGAATTCAGCATACGTGCATGCACGTGATGGTCAGTAATTCTATCCAGAACAATCTGTAAAGAGTATCAAGAAACACTCAAATCTCCGATTACAAAAGAATTTGATGACAAAACAAAAGCGCTATGGGCCTTCAAAAATTTAACGTTTAAAAGACCAATGTGCGCGCATGCGCGTTGACATATTTGACTCTATCATTCTATGGGCAAACATACTATCTACCTGTGTGGTAAATATAAATTCATTCTCTTTATTCATTGGAAAGTTATAGACGTTTAAGCATTATCCAATCAAAATGACGCACACGTGCATGCACGTGCAAAATTGAAATGTTGACTTGCTGATCGGTTAGAAACTTTCAACACGCACTCAAATCCCCAATTTCGAAAGAATTTGGTGAAAAACAAAAGTGATATTGGCCTTCAAAAATGTAAACTTCGAAAGTCAATGCGCGTGCATGTTGGCATATTAATAAACAAACATATTATCTACCTGTATGTTAAATATGAATACATTGTCTTCATTCCTTAGAAAGTTACAGACATTTTAGTATTATCTATTTAAAATTAAGCACACGTGCATGCATGTGCAAAATCGAAATTTTGACGATGCAGGCTTTTGTTTCGCAGTAAGCGTAAATGCTCGTTTACACGGTAAAGCAAGCTGTATAAACCTTGTCGTATACAGCAAAATCAATGAATTTTAACCTCCCCGGAATCATTGTTCACGCGTTAGATTAAAACATGTCTCTATTCTGTAAAGCTAGTCGCATGATGCTTTCTTAGTTGACCAATTACATATTTCGAGAATCGCTGATAAAAATGCACATTAAAATAGCAATATCTTTTTCATGTGCTTCCATATCGGAAGAACAGATATAGAGCATGTACTTTCATGAGAGGGCCTTTCTTTTTATTTGAATATTAATAGATATGAATTTAAACCAGTTTTGCCATGTAAACACGTAAGGATTATATTTCAAAAGTTGTATTATACGACAAGGTTTACACAACTTGATTTAAGAAATGACTTCATGTATCTAAGAAAAAGAAAATAATTATGTAATGGGACACAACTATTCGCCATTCCATTTCCATACAGCGGCGTATTTGAGATGAACAACCGATAATTGGGCCCCTCGCTATAAATAGACGAACTATTTTGTCCTTTTTTGGTCACCTGAGTTAAAACTAGGTGACCTATTGCAATTGATCTTCGTCCGTCGTCGTCCGCTAACAATTGAACATTTTTTAACTTCTTCTTGAAACCACCAGTCCATTCTTTTTAAATCGTATGAGGCATCTTTGGACAAGGGGCACATAAATTGTAAATTTCAGGTCTCTTGTACCCCTGGGGCGGTTGGGGCGGGGCAAAACTGCCCAAAAGTGACCAATTTTCAAAAATATTCTTCTTTACAACCGCACATGTCTGAGAGAAACTAAATGCATAGTGATGTAGAGCAGGAAGGCCTTTACCAAATTGTAAATTTAGTGGTCCCTGGGGTAGGGTTCTGACCCCAGGGCGGGCCATTTGGTACATAATGTTGTTAACAAATTTGAGCATTTTAACTTCTTCTTGATAACCACCTGTCCAATTCTTTTCAAATTGGTTGAAGCATTTTTGGGACAAGGGTACATAATTGTAAAGTTCAGGTCTTCTTGCACCCTGGGGCCTGGGGGCGCGGGCAAAAACTGCCCAAAAGTTACACCATTTTCAAAAAATCTTTTTCTTTACAACCGCAAATGTCTGAGAGACCAAATGATAGTGATGTAGAGCAGGAAGGCCTTTACCAAAATTGTAAATTTGGTGGTCCCTGGGGTAGAGGTTCTGACCCCAGGGCGGGGCCAAATTTGGTACATAATGTCTGTAACAATTGAACATTTTTAACTTCTTGATAACCACCAGTCCATTTTTTTCAAATTTAATATGAAGCATCTTTGGACAAGGGGCACATACATTGTAAATTCAGGTTTCCTGTATCCCTGGGCCTTGAGGTGGGGCAAAAACTGGCCAAAAAAACCAATTTTCAAAAAATCTTCTTTTCTACAACCGCACATGTCTGAGAGAAAACAAATGCATTGGTGATGTAGAACAGGAAGGCCTTTACCAAAATTGTGAATTAAGTGATCCCCGGGGTAGGTGTTCTGACCCCAGGGGTGTGGGGGACCAAACTTGGTACATAGTGTTTATATGTAAAACATTTGAAAAGCATCTTTTTCAATGCTTTTTATATTAATGTGAAACTAAATGAATAGGGAACCTTTTATTATGATTATACCCCCCCCCCCCCTGCAACAAGTTGGGAAGAGTGGGGGTGGTAAGTGTTGTGTTACTAGAATCGGGTTGTCTGTCCACCCGACTGTAGAGAGAATAGTTCCCAGACTTTTAGTGTTAGCCTCGCCTTATCGTGCATATGGTCTACCCATGGGACAAAGGTATTTCTTATTGGATTTGGGGTCAAAAGGGCAAAAGTCAAGCACACTGGACATCGAAGTAACGATATTGTGTCTGGGCTTAAGATCATTATCCATTCTGCCTAGAGTCACTATATCATACATATGGACTACTCATGGGACAAATATGTTCGCTTTTGAATTTGGAGTCAAAAGGTCAAGTGCATTTGACATCAAATTTAGTAGCAATATGGTTTACGGGTTCTAGAGCATTATCCCTTTTCTACCTAGAGTCACTAATCATACATATATACTACTCATGGGACGAAGATGTTCTTTATCGAATTTTGGGTCCGAAGGTCAAGCTCACTGGACATGAAAGTAGTGGTTTTCATTTAAAAATTCTTGAACAATCTTGTTAGATTGAATGATAATCTTTGTATATAAAATAGGAACCATATGCATATTTTGAAATATGTTAACATATAAACAAAGACTCCGTATTGTACTTAGAAATGCAAATATGAGACTCCCTGTGTGGGCTATGATACTCAGGTGACCGTCAAGGCCTGTGGGCTCTTTGTTAATTTACAACAGAGTTCTTAACTGATGACGTGTACACATATTTTGTCGTCTGCGTTCGCTTAACATTGTAAACATGCAAGAAAATTCGCACAAATGAACGGAAAGTGATGTGTCTAAGATCATTAGGGGCTTTAGGAATACCGATACTACCACGAAAATTCCGAAATAAACAGAGAGACGTTTTTATTCACCAGTGACAACAATTGGAAACATGGTCTCGACAACAGATGAAATAATAATACTCCGACTCGTGTGTAGATGTGCTGGCATGGGTGCATTGACTGAGATCCAATGTAACATTAAATCATTAATCTTAGAAAGTACCTGTACTTACAAAAAGCTGGACAGTAATTTCAAGGACAACCAAATGTTCATGATTAGACGATATTGCCAGGGACTGTCCTTACTCATCGAGAGAAAAATCAGTAAACATTTCATTGCTAACACAAATTGATAAATAATTTAATTCAACAGAGATGCAGCACAATCACCGGATTTAAATATAAATATCTGGTTACATTAGAAACCTGTGTCTATTTCATAAACTCCTAACATGATCTTGTGAAAATTTACACGATATCAGAGACCCTTATATTTTAGAAAGGAGGTATACAAATGAAAGGAAATTTGCCTAAATGTTTAGGTAAGATTTTTATTTATCCGCACAACACCTTTCAAACTTCCCCAAGTGGCTGTATGCGTTTCGTGGTTACCATTTAAAGGTGACGAATAAGTGTTCCGGCTTTACGAAGGTAGTTCATCGGAAAATCATCTGAATTTCAATTTCAAAAGGTGTTTAAACCAATGAGAATCGGCGCAAATAATCACTTAAAATAAAATTAAAGTATCTACTGTGTAAACCGGCCTTAAGTGTATCTTGTCCATCCGAGCGGACCGAAATTTCGGAGTCATGTTTGAATAGATAGTATTATTACCGTTTCCAATCATTGTTTTACAGACAATGCACTAGTTATTGACAGCACAAAAGTTGTGGCTTTGATCATCACAATTCCAAAGTTACCAATATTCGATATAGCCTATCGTTTGTTGTAGAGCACATTTCGTATTCCTCTTTGAGAATTTGAATGTGCATGTAGACTATGCCTGTCCACTTGGTCACTAAAGGGAATTAATGTTTCACAGTAAACAGAATTTGGACCTCTTCAGTGGCGGATCCAGGATTTGTTGAAAGGGGGGGGGGGCGATTCGTTGAAAAAAGAGCCAGTAATCTTAAAGTTCAGGGATGAAGTCAAATTGGGGTCCAGGGCGAAGCCCCGGAAGCTCTCGGGTTTTAGTGCTTTTAAAGTTACTTTAAGAGGTTGATTTAGCTATATATATACATAATAATTAAGTCTGGTCACCAAAAGGTGGAGGGAGCTCCAAATCCGCCATGCCTTTTTCTGACCTTTGCATATTTTTTAAATCGAACTTTTGAAACACCCATACCAATTCACGCGTATTGCCTAAGTGATGATCCATGATGACTTAAAATGGAATCAGAGCGTGTGTATCAGGGTGTGATTTTTCCTCTTTCTGCGGAATCCTTATTATTCCAATATGTGAAAAATTGAAACATTCTGGTTTTCATATAGTGACAGAAAATTACATAAAGTAAACTCAGGTGACCTATTGCAATTCGTCGTCGTTCGTCGTCCGTTAACAATTGAACATTTTAACTTCTTCTTGATAACCACCATTCCAATTCTTTTAAATTTGGTATGAAGTATCTTTGGGACAAGGGGCACATAAATTGTAAATTTCAGGTCTCTGCACCCTGGGGCCTTGAGGTGGGCAAAGGGTGACCAATTTTCAAAATCTTCTTTACAACCGCACATGTCTGAGAAAAACTAAATGCATAGTGATGTAGAGCAGAACAGTCTCTACAAAAATGTAAATTTGATGATCCCGGGGTAGGGGTTCTGACCCCAGTGCAGGGCCAAACTTGTACATATTGTTTATATGTAAACATTTGAAAAGCATGTTATTAATTCGAAACTAAAGATAACCGTATTTGGAATGAGCAGAAAGCCTTTTATCAAGTTGGGGGTGGGTGAGGGATACTGAATCGAGTTTTGTTGACAGAATGGTTCCCAGGCTTTAAAGTGTAGCCTTCCTCCAAGAGTCACCAATATCATGCATTGGTCTACCCATGGGAAAAGATGTTTCCTATTGAATTTAAGGTCAAAGGTCAAGCACACTGGACATCGAAGTACGATATTGTTCTGGGTTCAGAGCATTATCCTTTCTACCTAGAGTCATTATATCATACATTAGACTATACTCATGAGACGAAGATGTTCTTATCGATGATATAAACTTCATATGGGTCAAAAATGCTCTCTATCGAATTTGGGGTCAAAAGGTCAAGCTCACTGGACATTAAAGTAGCAATATGGTTTTCATTTAAAATTGAATCTTGAACGGTTAACAATATCCTTTGGAAATTGAAATGATAATCTTCTTGTGTATATGAATAGGAAACATATGCATGCATATTTTGAATGATGATAACATGTGAACAAAAGACTCATACTGAAGCTTAAAAATGCAAATATGAGACTGCCAGTGTGGGCTATGATACTCAGGCCGTTAAGGCCTGTGGGCATCTTGTTAATTTAACAACAGTTCTTAACTGAGGACGTGTACACATACATGTATTTTGTCGTCTGCGTTCTTGACACGTGAAGAAAGATAAAATACCTTTCTGATTGTACTATGCATCACAATAAAAAAATAATAAATAAAAACTGTTTTCCTTAAATGCAGAAAATATTACTTTAAGCATATTCAATCTATTTTTGTAGCCTTTGTTCCTGATATGATGTCAATCATCTGATTACTGTTCAATTATTGCTTTTGCGACATGTGGTGGAAAAACTGCTCCTCTTCAACAGATGCTCTTGCGTCACATACGAATGAAACTGTACGCTTATTGTGAGGGCCTCGATTGGAGAGTGCGCCGATTTTCTCTAATGAGGTCATTGGCGTTAATTTCGCAAACAACAAATTCGTGTACGTTCCAACAAATCTCCCTAGATATATTTTGTATCTGAACATGTCTCATATCACCTACAAAAACTGGAAAACACTTCACTAGCAGATACAGCGAGCTCAGAACTTCAGTATTTCATCCAACAAGCTGCTGGAAGTCAGGCTGGTACTTTTCAGACCAATTCCAAACTTGAACAACTGGACGTCTCCGGTAACCGAATTTTACTATTGAAGCCATTTATAACATATCGCGTGATCTGAAAAACTCTGCAATCAAAGTATTGAATACCGAGAAACTGCAGTGCACGTATGGAGTAAGTTATATTATCAAATCTACCATGTTGAACATTTGAGAGACACCCAACTAGAAGAACTTAATTTGGCCTCAAACGAATACACAGTCTGGAGACAGGCGCATAACATCGCTTCCTCATTCCCTCCGTGTGCTAAATCTGGCAGAGAAACACTGATTTTGTTCTATATGATGGAGTTTGCGGTTCTACAGAATTTGGAAATACTTAACATCAGTTTTCAGTTGCAGTTCCACCAAGCTATTGATGAACATTGAATTCTTTGAAAATTGCAATGATACGTTACGTCTTCAAGGAAATTGAATTGGATCATAA
>CAJDSM010021587.1:29950-41375 GCA_903981925.1 Ostrea lurida
TTTGACCCATATGAAGTTTTATCTATCGATAAGAACATCTTCGTCTCATGAGTATAGTCTAAATGTATGATATAATGACTCTAGGTAGAAAGGATAATGCTCTGAACCAGAAACAATATCGCTACTTCGATGTCCAGTGGCTTGACCTTTGACTTAAATTCAATAGGAAACATCTTTTCCCATGGGTAGACCATATGCATGATATGGTGACTCTTGGAGGAAAGGCTAACACTTTAAAGCCTGGGAACCATTCTGTCACAAAACTCGATTCAAGTATCCCTCACCCCATCCCCAACTTGATAAAAGGCTTTCTGCTCATTCCAAATACGGTATTCATTTAGTTTCGAATTAATAACATGCTTTTCAAATGTTTACATATAAACAATATGTACAAGTTTGGCCCTGCACTGGGGTCAGAACCCCTACCCCGGGGATCATCAAATTTACAATTTTGGTAGAGACTGTCCTGCTCTACATCACTATGCATTTAGTTTCTTCTCAGACATGTGCGTTTGTAAAGAAGATTTTTGAAAATTGGTCACCCTTTGCCACCCTCAAGGCCCCAGGGGTGCAGTAGACCTGAAATTTACAATTTATGTGCCCCTTGTCCCAAAGATACTTCATACCAAATTAAAAAGAATTGGAATGGTGGTTATCAAGAAGAAGTTAAAATGTTCAATTGTTAACGGACGACGAACGACGACGAATTGCAATAGGTCACCTGAGTTTACTTTATGTAATTTTCTGTCACATATGAAAACCAGAATGTTTCAATTTTTCACATATTGAATATATAAGGATTTCCGCAGAAAAGAGGAAAAATCACATCCCTGATACACACGCTCTGATTCCATTTTAAGTCATCATGGATCATCACTAGGCAATACGTGATGAATTGTAAGGGTGTTTCAAAAGTTCGATTTAAACGAAATATGCAAAGGTCAGAAAAAGGCAGTGGCGGATTGGAGCTCCTCCACCTTTTGGTGACCAGACTTAATTATTATGTATAGATATATAGCTAAATCAAACCTCTT
Organism: Ostrea lurida; assembly: GCA_903981925.1. Classification (NCBI taxonomy): domain Eukaryota; kingdom Metazoa; phylum Mollusca; class Bivalvia; order Ostreida; family Ostreidae; genus Ostrea; species Ostrea lurida. The sequence continues at coordinate 30,985 of CAJDSM010021587.1, forward strand.
AAAGTAACTTTAAAAGCACTAAAACCCGAGAGCTTCCGGGGGCTTCGCCCCTGGACCCCAATTTGACTTCATCCCTAGACTTTAAGATTACTGGCTCCTTTTCAACGAATCGCCCCCCCCCCTTTCAACAAATCCTGATCCGCCACTGAAAGGATTCAAATTCTGTTTACTGTGAAACATTAATTCCCTTTAGTGAACCAAGTGGACAGGCATAGTCTACAATGCACATTCAAATTCTCAAAAGAGAATACGAAATGTGCTCTACAACAAACGATAGGCTATATCGAATATTGGTAACTTTGGAATTGTGATGATCAAAGCCACACTTTTGTGCTGTCAATAACTAGTGCATTGTCTGTAAAAAACAATGATTTGGAAACGGTAATAATACTATCTATTCAAACATGACTCCGAAATTTCGGTCCGCTCCGGATGGACAAGATACACTTAAGGCCGGTTTACACATAGATACTTTAATTTTATTTTAAGTGATTATTTGCGCCGATTCTCATTGGTTTTAAACACCTTTTGAAATTGAAATTCAGATGATTTTCCGATGAACTACCTTCGTAAAGCCGGAACTACTTTATTCGTCACCTTTAAATGGTAACCACGAACGCATACAGCCACTTGGGGAAGTTTGAAAGGTGTTGCTGCGGATAAAATAAAAATCTTACCTAACATTTAGGCAAATTTCCTTTCATTTTGTATACCTCCTTTCTAAAATATAAAGGTCTCTGATATCGTGTAAATTTCACAAATCATGTTAGGAGTTTATGAAATAGACAAAATGCTCTCTATCGAATTTGGGGTCAAAAGGTCAAGCTCACTGGACATTAAAGTAGCAATATGGTTTTCATTTAAAATTGAATCTTGAACGGTTAACAATATCCTTTGTGAAATTGAAATGATAATCTTCTTGTGTATATGAATAGGAAACATATGCATGCATATTTTGAATGATGATAACATGTGAACAAAAGACTCCATACTGAAGCTTAAAAATGCAAATATGAGACTGCCAGTGTGGGCTATGATACTCAGGTGACCGTTAAGGCCTGTGGGCATCTTGTTAATTTTACAACAGTTCTTAACTGATGACGTGTACACATACATGTATTTTGTCGTCTGCGTTCTTGACACGTGATAGAAAGATAAAATACCTTTCTGATTGTACTATGCATCACAATAAAAAAAAATAATAAATAAAAACTGTTTTCCTTAAATGCAGAAACATTATTACTTTAAAGCATATTCAATCTATTTTTGTAGCCTTTGTTCCTGATATGATGTCAATCATCTGGATTACTGTTTCAATTATTGCTTTTGCGACATGTGGTGGAAAAAACTGCTCCTCTTTCAACAGATGCTCTTGCGTCACATACGAATGAAAACTGTACGCTTATTGTGAGGGCCTCGATTTGGAGAGTGCGCCGATTTTCTCTAATGAGGTCATTGGCGTTAATTTCGCAAACAACAAATTCGTGTACGTTCCAACAAATCTCCCTAGATATATTTTGTATCTGAACATGTCTCATAATCACCTACAAAAACTGGAAAACACTTCACTAGCAAGATACAGCGAGCTCAGAAACTTCAGTATTTCATCCAACAAGCTGCTGGAAGTTCAGGCTGGTACTTTTCAGACCAATTCCAAACTTGAACAACTGGACGTCTCCGGTAACCGAATTCTTACTATTGAAGCCATTTATAACATATCGCGTGATCTGAAAAACTCTGCAATCAAAGTATTGAATACCGAGAAACTGCAGTGCACGTATGGAGTAAGTTATATTATCAAAATCTACCATGTTGAACATTTGAGAGACACCCAACTAGAAGAACTTAATTTGGCCTCAAACAGAATACACAGTCTGGAGACAGGCGCATTAACATCGCTTCCTCATTCCCTCCGTGTGCTAAATCTGGCAGATAATACACTGAGTTTTGTGTTCTATATGATGGAGTTTGCGGTTCTACAGAATTTGGAAATACTTAACATCAGTTTTCAGTTGCAGTTCCACCAAGCTATGATGAACATTGAATTCTTTGAAAATTGCAATGATACGTTACGTCCTTCAAGGAAATTTGAATTGGATCATAAGGATGACGATAAATACGACGATTCAAGAAACCAATACAAAAGGAATGGAATGATATCGGGTCCTCATCGACTCAACTCTTTACTCTTAGGACTTAAGGGGAACATTGAAAACTTCACAATGTACTTCCCTCCAAATGCACGAAAAATGTATTTCCATGACAATTTATATACATTTTCAGTCCCTAAATCTCCTATCGGTGTGAACAATAAGTTGACGCATTTGTTTGTCCAACGAAATATTATCTATGAACTTATAGGACCAATAACCGGTCTAGGAAATGTAGAGTACCTAGATTTTTCCGGTAATTTTTGTGGATTTTTAGCCAAGGATATTTTCAAAGATTTCGCCAAACTAAAACATTTAAATTTGTCCAACAATGCACTGGGGCCGTCATTTGAAACCGACGAAAATGGTCAGATATTATCGCACCAAACATTGCTGTCATCTCTTGATGTGTCCTTTAACAGAATCGGAAGCCTTCCAGAGAAAGTGTTCCAGCACAATAAGAACATTGCTTACTTAAACATAAGTTACAACTCCATCAACATGTTAAATGTTCGTATTGACCATCTACAAAATCTCTCTTTATTAGATTTATCATATAATCAGTTGTCAAATCTCGGAGCACCAACACGAGAGGCCCTGGACTTGATATCTAAGACCCATACAGTTCAGGTTAATTTACTGGGTAACAACCTTAAATGCTCCTGTGAACATTTCGACTTCCTTAAATGGATGCGCACCTCCCAAACATTGCAATTTGTAAATAAGGAAAAATACACCTGTACCTTCAGAAATTCATCGGATTTCTCATTAAACGATATTTATGATGTACTTACAATCTTAGAGAAACAATGTTCTTCGTATGCACTTGTTATAGTTATAATGACGTCATTAATAATCATTGTTCTGACTTTAACAATGAGTCGTATTGTGTACAGATATAGATGGAAGCTCCGCTATATGTATTATGTCGCTAGAGAAAAATACCAAGGCGATGCTAACAAGTGTGACGTGGCAAGGCGGCCGTCACACCGATACGACACCTTCATCTCGTACGCTGACGAAGACCGGAGCGCTGCTTTAAGCCTCGCTAGGATTCTCGAGAATGATTTTGGTTTAACTTTCTGCTTACATCAACGAGATTTCATTCCTGGAACGGATATAGCTGTCAATATCACAAACGCCATTCATTCTAGCCGGCGCACCGTGTGCTGTATTACGTCACGTTATATCAAGTCTTATTGGTGTATGTTTGAACTAAACATGGCGCGAATGGAGGCGATATATTCTCGAAATGGAAAAAAGTATTCTCTTTCTAATAGCAATGGAAAGGAACACAATAAAACAACTCCCTCTTCACTTGATGGATCTCATTGAGAACATGTCGTATCTGGAGTACCCTCAGTGTGAGGAAGAAAAGATTGCTTTTCAGTCGAAACTTGGACATTTTCTGAGAGCGTGTGATGATGAGTGATTTCTTCAAGGATCGAAGCTTTCACATGGTTATAATTTGGTGAAAAATATTCTTTCAAAGTAGAGATACAAAAGGCAGTTGGTCGTCTTAAACAGTATTACTCATTAAGACTATAAGTAAATAGATATTTCGCATTGTCTTGAAGTAGCATGCATTGCATTTAGTACACGTAACACGAAGGCCCAATTATGATGAAAATGGACGTCATTTCCAGAGGCAATAGAATTTTGGAAAGAACATTCAAAAGCATATATTTCACAGTGATCTTTGAATAGCTATACACCATCACAATTATTTGAAATGACCCTGTATTGTGTCATTTTCGTGTAACTACATGTACATCTCAGAAATGTCATTTTGATATATATATATTATTACTACAGTAACTTGATCCGAAGAGTCGGATCACGTCGAGTTGACAGGCGCGGATCATCAGATCACACGAGACGCGAAGCACCACTGTTGTAATGTTAATATTAGGTACATCAATTACAAATACTGTCCATCCCTGCCACCCACATATTTTGATCCTGACTTGACCCACTGAAACTTAAATATTAATATGTTTGGTGAAAAATTATTGATGCAACCAACTGATGACTGTTGAGGAGGTACTGTTGATTTTCAAATATTGCATTGCAAAGAACCGCAACTCCTCCATATATACGACATTTTCTTATGGTGATTCCAACCACTGACCGGAAATGGAAAAGCTACATCAAAAGATAGAAAACAACTGTGTCATCCTGCAATATCAACCTGTTTGTCAGTATCTTGCCTCGATTTAAAAACTGATCATACGCAAAACAAGCTCTTTCGCACCGAATCAGTTGAGGGACATAAACACTATATGCAAGTGATGATGGAATGTTACTACATGTATTTAAATATGGAAGTTGACGATGGAGTGGCTGAAATCGTTCCGTTTGTTATAAAGTTGAGATGTTGTTTGCTTTTAATTTCTATGTTCAATAAAACACCCAAATACGAAGCAAATGTTCAAATCATGATTTCAGGAGGTATGGAAGTGCCACCATAGGGGATCAAATTTTCACTAATGCTGATATATAGGAATTTTTAAGTCACCTGAGTAAACTCAGGTGACCTATTGCAATTGGTCTTCGTCCGTCGTCGTGCGTTAACAATTGAACATTTTTAACTTCTTGATAACTACCAGTCCAATTCTTTCCAAATTTTATAAGAAGCATCTTTGGTACGTGGCGCACAAAATTGGTAAATTTCCGTTCTTTTCGACACCTGAGGCTGGGAGGGGGGGGGAGGTAAAATGTGACCAATTTTCAAAAATCTTCTTCTTTACAACCGCACATGCCTGAGAGAAACTAAATGCATAGTGGTGTAGAGCAGGAAGGCCTCTACCAAAATTGTAAATTTGGTGATCCCCGGGGTAGGGGTTCTGACCCCAGGGCCGGGCCAAACTTGTTACAAGTGTATATGTGTAAAACATTTGAAAAACATCTTCTTTAATGCTATTGACAGTAAATTAAAACTAAATGGATATTTAGAATGAGCAGGGAGTTTTCTATTAAAGTTTAAATTTCCATGACCCTAGGGGTTTTGGTAATTAGGGTGGTGCAAAAATGGTCATTGATGAAATGTGTTTCAACAATTGAACATTTTTAACTTCTTGATAACTACCAGTCCAATTCTTTTCAAATTTTATATGAAGCATCTTTGGACAAGGGCACATAATTGTAAATTTCAGGTCTCTTGCACACCCTGGGGCCTGGAGGGGGGGGGGGGTAAAAAGGGACCAATTTTCAAAAATATTCTTCTTTACAACCGCACATGCCTGAAATTGTACCGACTTATAGGGATGTATATAAACAAAATAAAATACCTTTAAAATGACAAGAAGATTGTATGTTTGAATTATGGTTGCATGCATGATCTGAAGAGGGAGACCACACTTCTGGCAGACTCATAATCCCTCGGACAAGACAACAAGTTCCACAATTCCCCAACGCTCTGTCCATCCAAAGCCTTCGCATGTAGCTGGTACAATTTCCTCATGGTCCACAACTTCAAAACTGAAAGTACCACACCCTTCATCTATGGATTTAATTATTTTAAATGTTTTTTGTGTATATTTGTAAAAGAAAAAATGCATGCAATTAGCTTAATATTTGTTAATTTACTGATACTGATATCATAACTGGTCATCTTTTTTCATACCTGTATGTACATGTACAATTACCAGTAATGAATTTTTAAAAATAAAAAAGAAATCTAACACTACGTTTGACCCCAAGGTATACTGATGTCAGATATGACCTCGAATGTGATCCTTATATAGCCCTTACTCTCACTATGAATTGACTTTGAATTTTCTTGACATTCTATGAAGGTTTATTATCAGTATATGAGAAGAAATTGTGTTGTCAAATATGTGTTAACTTTATGCAGACCAATTTTTTTTTTATAACACAACTTTTTTAATATGTACATTTCAATCCTCAATGTCAGTTTGTTTAAGGATTGATCATCCCAAATAAAATAACATAAAAATAATTTTGCAATGCAAGATCAACTTTGATGGTCTATTAAAGTTTAGCATAAAATTTGATTTGTCGACCAGTTTCGCACTGCACTGCATGCCATGGTTCCATATGGTTGTGATCCATGCAGTATAGACTTGTTTTTGTTTGAAGTATTCTACACAATTTGAATTAGTATTATGAATCAAATTCATTCAGTTCTAAAGACATATTTTCTTTCCTATTCCTATCTGGGACTGAACGTACAAGTGTATAAGATGACCACTAGTGCCTCCCACATTTGAAGGGGGAGGGGCACAAGATATCTCAATGAAGAACATTTTTGTCATTATAAATTCATTATATCACCTGTGTGTTTTTCAACTTCCACAATTAATTAACTAAATATATCTCAAAACTAGCTCCAACATACATTACATATCAGTTTCCTTGCTATCTCCGAGCAGTTTGTTTACATAAAATGCCGGGGTTATCTACTTTCTATTTCACAATGGGGAATAACTCTAATCGAAAGAGTATGGATCAATCGATCAACACATCTTTAAGGTCGGTACCACTGATTCCTTGTTACTATAAGAATTCCAACAACATTTTTATCATGGCTACATACATTTACACATTGTCGGGAATCTATTACTAGGGATATATATCGACGATAATTTTGAGTCTCTGTGACCGCTAGGCGCTATTTATAACCTGCCGATATTATCAAACGACTTTTCTTACCAATTTTTGAATAGATATGGTCGATCACTATGACACCACATTCACCTCTGGTCCTGGGCTCCATACTGGTTTTTGTACATTTTTTTCGTTTGGGGGAGGCAAATCGTTTTTCAATCTCTTGCCGTCTTTGCGCGTCCCATTTTCTGTCCACACAGCACACCTCGGCCGATTGTGATACAGGTTCCGGTATCAGCCGAGGTTCGCCGAATGATTTTCTGACGTCTGTTAGTTCGGGAAATCGCACGTCCCTAGTTACTAAAAGCTCACACTCATACAGTTATATATGTACATTGTATACAGTGTGTTAGTTATATATGTACATTGTATACATGCAGTGTGTTACAGTTATATATGTACATTGTATACAGTGTGTTAGTTATATATGTACATTGTATACATGCAGTGTGTTACAGTTATATATGTACATTGTATACAGTGTGTCACAGTTATATATGTACATTGTGTACAGTATGTCACAGTTATATATGTACATTGTATCAGTATGTCACAGTTATATATATGCATTGTATCCAGTGTGTCACGGTTATATATGTACATTGTATACAGTATATCTTAGTATATAATGTACATGTGTATACAGTATGTCACAGTTATATATGTACATTGTATACAGTATGTCACAGTTTATATTGTACATTGTATACAGTATGTCACAGTTTATATGTACATTGTATACAGTATGTCACAGTTATATATGTACATTGTATACAGTATGTCACAGTTATATATGTACATTGTATACAGTGTGTACAGTTATATATATGCATTGTATCCAGTGTGTCACAGTTATATAATGTAATTATATATAATATGGATATGTATGTGTTATAGTCAACTAAGCATTGTGTTGAACCTGATGTTTTTGGTTTCAGCTTAAATTAATACATGCAACGAGAGGTAGTACTCTTTATGTTATTATAATTTGTTCATATTAATGAAAAGATTAAAATATATTCACACATGTAAGAGACGATAAATGTGGGGAGGGAAATGCTGCAACAAGATGTTCTTAAAGCAAAAGCAAAATCACTCTAGAAAATAGCCAATAAATCAAATGCGGGTTACACAGACACTATTATCATTGCATGTATCAGTCAATACTTTATCAAAACACTTCCCACAAATTAACATTTTTAAGTGAATTATTGAATTCTCTTATCTTCAGTTTACCAATGTAGAGCTTATGACCAAATCAGGCAACTTTGAAGTGAAGTGTAACGAGTAATTAAAAAAGATTGAATTATGGATGACGGGTCTAGAGGAAAGTAGATTACATGGGCTGCCACCCATTGAAAAAAAAGAACCTCTTAGAATACACTTCCCTTTCAACATTTTCTGAATCCGCCTCTGTGGTTGTTCTTTATCCGCCTATTTATATGTTTCTTTTGGATCCGCTATGAGCTAGTTTTTCATGGAACAGCTTATATGTGTGTATGTGTTCTGTGTCCTATTTATATCTTCGTTCTGGATCCGCCTACATGCATGCTGGTTCCAGATCCATCCTATGTATATGTTTGCTCTGGATCCGCCCATGTGCGATCCGCCTATTTGTATGGGGTTTTTTTCTGGATCCGCGCACTATCAGTATGTTTATTCTGGATCAGCCTATGTGTATGTTTGACTTATGTTTTCCTAGATTTGTCTTTTTCCCCCAAAAAATGTCTTGCTATAGGATTGTATAGTTTTAGTTTCATATTCCTCTCAGGACGTTTACCGATAACTCATTAAACTAAAAGTCATTACTTATGCCGTATCTGAGGTATGTCACTGATAGATAATTGCATGCCTGCGTCAATATCATCCTCATAAATACTCAGCTTAACTTTGCTGATCCAAAACAAGATGAGGACATCATATATTCCTTGTGTCAAGAAATACATGTAGAGCTCTACATCTCTATGCTCAAGTAAACATCGTTGTCATCCATTGACAGGGATGAATTCAGACTTAGACTTAGAATTAGAAATCTTGAAGAACTGAGATTTGAAACATTAATATTTTTTATTGCGCAGTCAGATATCAGCGAATGACAATGCTACGATCAAAAGCGTGAAAACATGTATGGTGGCATTCGTCAGATAATTATATCTTTGTGTCGACTTTTCCGCAAATAATCATCATGACTAGGGAAATTCTTGCTATGTAATGTGTGTTAATACCACTAACTGTCATATACTCGTCATCATAAGATCTGACAAGTCGAAATAATTTTCTGACAAGNCATGACTAGGAAAGTTCTTGCTATTTAATGTGTATTAATACCACTAACTGTCATATACTCGTCATCATAAGATCTGACAAGTCGAAATAATTTTCTGACAAGTCAATATAATTATTTGACAAATCAACATACATATCTGACATGAAAACATTGCATGTAAACTTCATTTTCTGACAAATCGACTTGTCAGATATTATCTCGAATTGTCAAATGAAATGTCGACTTATCAGACGTTTTGCAGAATTATGCAACCATAGTTGATGGGGCTTTTTTTAGGAATACACCACGATAAGTAGCAGACGTTTGTAATAAATGTCACCATTGGTAATAAATATTTGTAAACGTCAAATTATAGCACCCCCCCCCCTTTTTTTTTTGTTGATCAAACTTAATAATAATTATGTATAGATAAACCTCTAAAACTAACTTTAAAAGCTCTAAAACCCGAGAGTTTCCTAGGACTTTACCCTCTAGGCCCCCGCTTTTGCTTCATCCAAGACCTTATGCTTATTGGCTCATTTCTCAACACCCCCACCATCTGGACAAATCCTGGATCCGCCACTGAATGGAACGAGGATTTAACACCTTTTAATACTCTTCTCTTGTCATTATCATTATCTTCACTGTCTCCAGACGTCTCATTTTCGACGCGACGTAAAGCAAGCAAATAATCAATCAATTAATCAATCATCACTGTCTCAACTTTCATCATTCTTGAAATTCATGTAACGATGTTTTATTTCAGAAATGAAAACAAGGTGTTGGATCCCAATCCCAATGTTTATTGCAGTTGTTATAGGAACGGAATATAAATGCCCATCAATCAAACCCTGCGACTGCACGTGCACATCACACGAAAAGAGAGTTTACGCTGACTGCTCCGGTCTTGATCTCCAAACGTCACCTACTTTTTCTGATGATGTCATCGCCATAAATTTTGCCGGGAATAAATTTGCAAAGATACCCCCGAATCTCCCCAGCACCTTGATGTACTTGGACATGACCAGTAACGATTTACAACACTTGGACAATACTTCACTGGCGAGGTATAAACAACTCCGAAACTTCAGTGTTTCACATAACAAACTAGCAGAGGTTCACATAGGCACGTTCAATAAGCTTTCCAGACTTGAACATATGGATATTTCTAACAATGATGTTCTTACCATTGACGTGATATACAACATGTCTATAGACCTGAAAAATTCGACAACAATAAGATCGTTAAATTTCGAAAAACTTCATTGCACATATGGAGTAAGTCACATAGTCACCATCGCTCATGTTGTTAATTTTGAAACAAACTAATTTACTGGAACTTAATT
>CAJDSM010021595.1:4628-20781 GCA_903981925.1 Ostrea lurida
TTCAGTGAAACCTCTGTCTCAATCCAACATACTGAGAAGATAAATTTTAAGGCAGTATGTCAGATTGAATAGAGTAAAGAACATGGAAAGAAGAGAATTGAGAATGACAGTAGAATTTGGAATGTACAGTAGAACAGATTACACAGGTGTGGAGTGAGATGGAGGTGACTGTAATTCCTAAATTACACCTCCCCCTGTTACTGTTACTCATAGTTCTGTTTACATTTCCAGTTTCTTGTTCATTTATTCAGACTGTTACAGCAATACTTTCGGACCATATTTAATATTACATGCTTTTCTATGAAATTACAGATCCACGGAAATTGTTTGATTCCACTAAAGAAGACACAAATTCAGTATTTAACACATCGCTAGACCATGATGAAAATAAATACAGGAGAAGATCTGCTATGGAATGGCTCACGAAATGGCTGAAGTAAGTGAAACTTGGTGTACAGGTGTGTGATAGGGGATGCCTGTCTTATATTACTGGAAGTTGTAAAATGTAAATAATTACAGTTGAACCTCAATATCTCAAACTTGATGGGACCAAGGAAAAAGTTCGAGATATCCGTGAATTCGAGATATCGAGGGTAAAAAAAAAAAAAGAAAATAGGTGGTTGGGACCTCCAAATCAGTTTGACATAACCATGGTATTCGAGATATCAGTCTTCGAGTTATCGAAGTTCAACTGTAAATATGAAAAACAATATATTACTCAGGGGTTCAAAATTTTTTTTATGGTGGTCAAGTCCAGGACTTTAAGGGTGAATTTTAGGCCGCAAGTCCAAGGAAAAAATGTCCAAGTCCACATTGATAAGACTCTATTTTAACATAAGTGAAATTAAATTATAATACATCATATTTGTTTTTAATGAATAAAAACAGTATGTATTAAACATTAAATTTTTCATTTCACTTAAAAAAGAATAATTAGCAATGATAATGCGAAGTCCCTGGACTTTTGATGAATCTATTGGCCAAGTCCGAATCCAGGATTTGTTAGTCCCGGACGTCGGGCTTGAGGAATTTTGAACCCCTGATTACTCGTGAAAACATCAATTCAGGGTATAATTATGTTTATAATGGATTTTTTAAAAGAAATTTATTCCCAATTTGCACGAGATAAGCTATGAAAATTTAGAAATAAGATGTACTTGTACATTATTTTAGAGACTGGTATAGGTATGTGTATTTTAAAGTCTTGTTGATAAAATGTTATTATATTGCTGTGTACAAATGGCTTATATGTTTTTTTCTTGTAGGTCAAGAGAGAGTAAGCATGGAAAAAAGGATGCAACATCCTTAAGAAAACGGTTCCTGGTGGTTCTATTGATTGGGGTGATAGGATTTTTGACAGTTATTGTGATATTCTCAAAATTAGGTCGCAGTGACGTTGATGAGGATCCGTTTTTAGGAAATCCTCAAGTGAGAGTGATGGATGAAATTCGCGACTGATGGATGTCTGATGACGATGTTTTGTGTTCTGTTATTATTGTTTACTTTCAATAAACAAATTTCGTATAAGAATACAACATAGGAAATACTATACATATTGTATTTATTACTGCAGTAACTTGATCTGAAGAGTCGGATCACGTCGAGTGGACAGGCATGGATCATTAAATCACACAAGATGTGAAGAGTCGAGTTTGATCTGATTACCCGTGCCTGTCAACGAGACGTAATCTGACTCTTTGGATCAAGTTACTGTAGTAATGATAAATTTATTATATACCCCTTACCTATCTTTTTAAATCAACAATTAGAAGATAAATGTGTTCGAAATACCATACAGTGAAATTTATTTTTTGTGTACAAATAGTTTTGTTTATGTTCCAAAAAACTTTGCATTGTGACATCATATTGGTTTCAGAGAGTGGTGAACAACAGTGTGATGATCCAGAAAGTCGGATCACACTCTGAATCTACATAATATATTTAAATGAAACTCACGGACTCCCTTGTGATGAGGCTACCTGTAATAAATCTTATATTATTACATTTATTCAGACAGCGCAAATATATGGAAATTATTCATCCGCTAATTGAATAGAATTCTGATATTTTTCACAGTGTGAAAAAATTAACAACAACGTGCTTATATTCTTCCACAGGTGAGGAACAAAACTAACAACTCGCGTCCTACTTTGCCGCAATTATCTATCCGCCACACTACTAATAGAATAACACCTATAAATTTTAACGCATGTATTTTAACACTGTTTCATGGGTTTCCTTATCTTCGGAATATCTCCAAGATAAATTATCAATTATTCACTTTCAAGTATCGCACTTTAGGATTCTTGGCACTATCCGATACACTGAAAGTACGTCCACGCTTTGTAATAAGAATGCACGTCACGATTCATACACATACGATTTTCCGACAGTTTGTGATTATGTTTACATCTCTAACAAATCTGGCCCGATGGGTTTTAGACCGAATTAGCGACTACATGTTTGCATTGCGTATCTACATAGTTCATATGGTGAGTTATAAAGTAGTTTAAAACTTTAATACAAACAAATGCCACAGACGATTTAGGTTTTCTTCCTGCTACACGACATCTTTTATGTATTGTTGGGCCCTAGAATTCGCAACGACTCAAAACTACGACAAAAGTCAATCGTATCGATTTGTTTTGATCAATAAAATTACATGAATAACCGAAATGACGAGTTCTCGCCTTTGTCCGATATGTTTCTATGCGAATCCCTGCCGTAGGCAATTTCTGTAATATGTAGGTAAAATGTGTATCGGAGTTTATGAGTATGAACATGGCTAGCTAGCTGGGACAGCTTAAAAGAAGAAATCCGTACCATAAATAGAAAGATTCAATTTTTTGTTGTTAGATAGAGATTATTTCACTCGTAGAACAAAGATTATTTTCAAATTATTTGTCACTCGTTGCTTTCGGCACTATCGTGAAAAATATCAAAAAAATACCTGTCTCACTCGTGAAATAAATTCTCCTACTCAACACAAACAAAAACATTGAATATCCTCTATATATGTGGTAAAAACCCCAGAGATAAATGAAACTACCCAAAGAAATTACTGGTATGTTTTATACCTAAGTGTGAGGGGGGGGGGTGTAGAAAAATTATTGTACAGGTTCATTACTCTGATTCTCTTTACTCACTGTGATATATAGGATTGAAATGTTTTAACATACCAATTGATATCTTGATATACTAGTATTATTAAACACTGTATGTAATTAATTACCCAATACAGGGTATTGTTGTTGACATAGGGGCCACTGTAAAAAATAAAATTATATGAAATAATTGTATAATATATATTGTATATGTGACTCTGCTTAGTATTTAAAGGTAGTTAATAATTTACATCTTATAACACAATGTTATTATATGAAAGTGAGAGTTTCACAACATAGTGCTATGATCTGGGAGTGGTGCCCATAATTTACTTTAATGTAATGAAAAATTGGTAAAAAACAGTACTTCCATTTGAAATTATCCAGAATGCACCATTTTGCATCACTTCAAATTTTCTTTAAAATTGTAAAGTAATGTTTTACAGAAATTGAATTATTTTTGTGAACCAGCTATTGTAGCTTTATGTTTTTTTTATGGAGATCGATGTGATGAAATTGGTATCTGTTTCTGAGAGTTATTGCTTAATTTATTTTGTTAATAAATGTCAGTTACATGGTGATAGTATTTGATACGGAGTTACCGTCCTTGACGTCACATTTTGGAGTTGCCTCCCGAAGTACATTTGTTGCAGGTGACGACGAAACGTCGAAACCAATATAAACGCAAGGAGTTTACTTTTTAGACCGAAGTTTCATAATGGTACGTATCTGTAGGTAATGGTATTGTATTTTGATTATAATTGACAGTACCTTTGGTGTATTCCAAAGAAATCAACACGTGTCCAAGTTCGAATTTTCTCTGTCAAATGTAAATTGGTGGTTGAAAGAAGCATGTCTTTTAAACGTAGCAGCCAGTCAGATTCGGTGGCCAGATAACTCAGCTGTTAGATCACCTGATTGAAGTTTCAGGGGGCGGTTCGAAGCTCGGTCCAGTCTGCGATTATCCCTCTTTAGCGAGAAAAAAATATATCCCGTTCAGCCAAGAAAAAACACTGACGAGTTTATAAATTTTACTTCGCGGGAAAAAGAAGAAAAAGTATTTGTCCGATACTTCGTCTGCAAATATGTAAACCAATGAAAACAAAAGAACTGACAACATGCATTAAGCCTAAGGTTTTAGGCGCAGCATCTTGCTCTCTTGCGCAACAATGCTCAGATCACAGGAACCGGTAATTTGATCTGTAATAATGTCGATATTAAGGGTCTATACTGTTCCACCCCCTATTAAAAAACACAAGGAATGAAACAGATTTTCCCTTCAAAACATTTTTCAAAATAGCTCTCGAATTCTTCATTTGTCACCCACCTCGAAATGCTTCCTGGTTCTGTAAATCCACTTTCTATGCTATCGAACCACCTATAAAATAATCCTCATTGACGATTATAAATTAGAATATTCGATGGTTTTTCGAGGACACTTTTTACATCCAAAAACGAGAGCCATGAATAACGTCACTTCCAGTATCCCAAGTAAACGTTTAACTCATCACTTTGAAAGTCGAATTTCATATTTGAATATTGATAAATTGTTTATTTCTTTAAATATTGTGATTTTATCAAATATAGATTTGCTAATGTGAAAAAAGGTTTTAATACATGAATTTATTCGATGAATGTAAAGGAAAGTATATGACAACTGGAAGTGATGTTGTTAATATCATCATTACAGATCAAATTACCAGTTCCTGTGCTCAGATTAAGAAATTCAATTCTACCAAAGAAATTCCTTACACGTCCTGGCCTGGGTTTGTCGCACTTATTCAGCAATGGTGGGATTTGCCATTATTTTCAAGAAAAAACAGCAAGACACCTATATATGGTACTGTTTATTTTCTCGCTTATAGAGAGGGATACATTTGCTGATCTAGAGGGGTGGGGGGGTTGGGTGGTGGGTTGCAACACCCCTTCTTTGATTTTGTAAAAAAAAAAAAAAGAATATTAAGGAGAGAGGGGGGGAGGGGGTTGTGATTTTTTTTTTTTTTTTCTGGATACAGTTTTGCTTTCATTTCATTTTTTCTGTACATAATTCTATTTGGCTATGATAACTTAAGTTTAGAACTGAAGCCTGCATATTTTGACAATGGATTTCTACAAGTTTCACAGCAGAACTAATACCGGGTGCTGACTATATATCTATAATTGAATTTTATGAACATCTACTGCAAGTTGAAGAGCTTATCCAGATTTAAAGAATCTTGAAATGGATTCAATGGGGGGTTGCACCCCCCATCTCCTTTGAAAAATAAAAAAATAAAAAAAAGAGAGAAGAGGGGTGGGGTAACCTGTTACTGTTCTAAAGAAATTTCAAATTTAAATTAAGACATGAGCCTATTTTTCAAAGATCAAAGGAAATAGGGCAAAGTGTTTCTACTATTAGGTATGGTTCTAAAATTTAACAAAAACGATATAGTGAATACATCTGAAATGAAGCCGACAACAAGCTGTAATTAACCAGGAGGGGGTGTTGCACATGGTCCCCAATTTAAAATAAAATTGCTAAAAGAGGCTGGCAGACCCAATGAAAATGCTAAAACCTTTCAGTTTCCTGGGGCTTTGTCCCTGGACTCCCTACCAGAACAGTCCTGGCCCGATGGGGCTGAAAGCAGCCTCCAGACCCTATAACCTTTCAGTTTCTGAGGGCTTTGCTCCCTGGACCCCCTACCAGGACCAGTCCTGGAACCGATGGGGTCTGAAAGCGGCAACGGGCCCAAGAAAATGCTAAAACCTTTCAGTTGCCGGGAGCTTCGCCCGTTGGAACCCTACCAGGGCCAGTCCAGGAGCCACTGGGAATCTAAAGCGACCCCTAGACTCAATGAAAATGCTAAACTATCATAACAGTATCACTACTTATCATAACGATCATTGATCATAACAGTTTTCACTTTCCATTGTGACGGGAAATTACCGTTACGAAATATCTTGTTCCGTTTTCTATACCGAGATCCTCAGGAAACTATCTAGCTGATGTAATTACCTATATACCGAACCCTCACTTTTGTGACAATTAAGTTGTTAGGAAAGTGTGACGTGGGCTCGCTATAAGGTAAAAAAGAGCAGCTACGCATACTTCCTGTTAATGTGATATTGAACCTTGTGACCTGACTGCTTTGTTAACCCACACAGGTTGAACGAGTAGCCTTTTTATGTTCAACCCGGACATCTGGGTACGCTCACCCTGTACACCCTGAAAGATAGGAATCACACGAGGTCTTTGCTGCTACTCTTTTATAACATTCAATTATTATTATCATTATCAATTACAATAAACAATACATAATACAATAATAAATATTTATTAAAAAATTACAACAAATATAAAATGAGCCACCTGAAAATTAACTTCTTATTTCAAAAATGTCTTTACCTGAAAGATAGGATCACACGAGGTCTTTGTTGCTACTGACGAGACCTCGCTTGATTCCTTCATTTTACTCCATACCTCTTCCAAAATTCTTTACCTTATTTGATACATCGGAAAATATGCATTATTAATATTTTCTTTTTATTAATGTTCCAAATCAACACAAACTTTTAATTAAATCCTATATACACCGACATTGCATATTTAATAATTATATGAAGATTCTGCACAGTAGAAGACTTTCTTATCTATTTGCTAATTATCTAAAACACTTACCCTTGATCACTTACTCTCGTGATACTATTGGCTATACCCCATCGTTCGCCAGTGCAGAACATAAAGCCAGGAATTATGGACACTAATCATTGCTGTGTAATTACCTATTGTTAACCTCTAACATATGGTCGAGCTATTGTTTGTTTATCAACACACGTAGAAGTAAGCAGAAAGAATTGATCAGTTATACAGACAGAATTTCCATTATGATAAATATCCCTCAGTTTCCGGGGGCTTCGCCCCCTGGACCCCCTGCGAGGCCGACCAGTTCTGGACCCGCTAAGGGCCTAAAGCGCAGACCTTTCGGCTTAGTATTGTGCACCCCCCCCCCACAATGGAATTTACTGGTTACAGCCCTGCGACAAGTCTTCAATTACTTTTTTAAAAGCATTTTTAGCTTGGGCTGTCCATTGGAATCTGCCCTGAACACGCTGCTCTCATCTGGACCTTTGGCGCCGCGGCCATAGATCCATATGATAAAAATCCTCAACACCCCCCCCCCCTTTAAAAATTCCTGGATCCGCCCCTGGGGATACAATTATATATAACAAGTCAAGATCTCATTTCAGGGGAAGTGTTCCCAACCTGATCAATATTGTATCAAATACAATATCAAAACGTAATATAAATATCAAAGCGTAGGAGAGAGAGAAAATTTGTGGTCGGACAAGGAATCGTACCCAGGACCCCTGCATTACTAGTCGGGTGCTCTAACCACAGCTATCCAGGCTGATGTCCATGTAGCCCTAATTACAACACTCAGACTCTCCTTAGATAATCTTCAACCCCAATCACAACGCCGATTCATTTCCCCTGCAGGACTTTCACCTGCAATTCCAGGGGTTGTCAAGCACCAAATGTAGTGTACATATATATATGTACTACTGCAGAGAAAAATGTAGGTATTTGATTGGACGACAAGCCGTGTACATGAGGCCATATACCTGTCAAGAATAGATGGGATACAAAATGGCTTCCATAGTTAACCGCTTCGTTAAGGAATCGTTATATTTTGCATTTATCCACCTTATAGTTTGAATATTTTCAAAAATTATTTGTTAAATTACATTTACTTACTTTGATAAATCATTACCAAAACTCCGTTAATGACGTAATAGCAACAATACGTTTGCGTGTTTGTAAACAAGTTTACCGTTTGTGACGTCATAGTTAACGTTCAAGGCGGCTGCACTATTTTGGTTATAGGCTAATATATAAACGCAACATGCCTAGATTTCACAACTTTTTAAACATTAAATTCAATGTTGAAATTCAATAAATAAATACAATTGCTCTTCTTTCAAAGTTTTTAGTTCAAATACTAGATAAATGTTGCAATGAACGAAGATTTTCATCACTCAACTTTCCTTCTTTTTTTTTTTTTTTGCCACAGGGCTCTGCCTCTCTCTTTTGATTGTTCGATTTTCACATTAATTGCTCTGCAGTAGTACATATTCGTTATATGGATTCTTGGCAGGGTTAATGGACTCATATTCCCTGTCAAAGTTATATTCTCCCTCGCCTGACGGCTCGGGAGAATATAAACTTTGACAGGGAATATGAGTCATATACCCTGCCAAGAATCCATATAACTAATAAGTTACTACTGCAGAGAAAAATGTAGGCATTTGATTGGACGACAAGCCGTGTACATGAGGCCATATACCCTGTCGAGAATAGATGGGATACAAAATGGCTTCCATAGTTAACCGCTTCGTTAAGGAATCGTTATATTTGCATTTATCCACCTTATAGTTTGAATATTTTAAAAATTATTTGTAAAATTACATTTACTTACTTTGATAAATTATTACCAAACTCCGCTAATGACGTAATTTAACAACAATACGGTTGCGTGTTGGTAAACAAGTTTACCGTTTGTGACGTCATAGTTAACGTTCAAGGCGGCTGCACTATTTTGGTTTAGGCTAATATATAAACGCAACATGCCTAGATTTCACAACTTTTTAAACATTAAATGATTACGTTTGACACAATGTTAACTTCGCCTTTTTGTATTCAATGTTGAAATTCAATAAATAAATACAATTGCTCTTCTTTCAAAGTTATTCGTTCAATACTAGATAAATGTTGCAAAGAACGAAGATTTTCATCACTCAACTTTCCTTCTTTCTTTTTTTGCAGGGCTCTGCCTCTCTCTTTTGATTGTTCGATTTTCACATTGATTGCTCTGCAGTAGTACATATTCTTATGTGGATTCTTGGCAGGGTATATGGACTCATATTCCCTGTCAAAGTATATATTCTCCCGAGCCGTCAGGCTCGGGAGATATAAACTTTGACAGGGAATATGAGTCCATATACCCTGCCAAGATCCATATAACTAATAATATATATCAAATACAGTAGGCAGCATCAATACATGTACAAATATCATATAAAGCATAGGGGAGATCAAATTGTGGCTGGACCCAGTATATCTCAGTTGTTAGAGCACCTGACTAGTGATGCAGGGGTCCCATGCAGGTTCGATACTCGGTCCAGCCACATACTAATATTGTAAATCTATGATGAGATTAAGAATGAAATTGAGGACCTCACCTGTGCATTACTAGTCAGGTGCTCTAACCATTGAGCTATCCAGGATGGTATCCACGGTCCATGTAGCCCTCATTACTACAAATGCATGCATGTATCTTAATTGTATTTCACTGCTAATCTTAATTTCTGTAGAAATGAAGGGGGTTAGACCAAATATAAATTACTCCCTTATTTTCCACAAAAATTATTCTAATCTGGGCTTTGGCAAGGCACCTCTCAATGAAGGTTATCAACATTCACAGGGGCTTGGTTCATTAAACTGGGTTGTCGGATAAGGAACTTTCATTGATATACATGTGATATGATGAAAAAAGTGGAATTGGTAGGTGGATTTTATATGTGAACATTTGTTGGAAGATTATATTTATATAATTTATAATAATTCAGAAGCAAATAATTCTAAAGTTCAATATCTGACAACCAAGCCCCTGTGTAATTACTATAGTAGATATACTTGTCAGTTGTAATACTTACAAAACTTTAGCTACTAAAGCTTACTTCAGCTTCAGATGTACATTAAATTGGGGAAAAAATAATAATAATGACATGTATCTTGTGTGGGTGATTTCAAACTGAAAACTTTACAAGTTTTACAAGTTCGGTGCATGCCCCTGGCATGATAAAAATAAATAGCAAGGATTTTTTTAGGTCTTTATATCAGGACCAGGGCTTTCCAGTTGGGAAAAATTAGCGACATTTGCTTGAAATTAGGAAAAAACGTTTTTAATAGATAAGTATAGATAGAGAACCAACGATTGCATTAATGTATAATTGGACTTTCAATTGGTTAAAACTTATCTTACTAATAAGCTGAGCTAAAATAATATCATTTGCTTCTCAATTTGTTGCAAAATTTGAAATTTATGGACCAGAGAAAGAGATTTATGATTAGTAATGTACCCCATTTTGATATATTGTCATGTTTGGGAATTCTAAAGCAAAGCAAAACTGGGAAAAATACCTGCTTTTTAGCATTGGGAATGGGGCCTTATTTCGGCCCCTGACAGACCCTAAAAAAATCCCTGAATAGTAAGTGGTTATAATGATAAAATATTAATTTCAACAGGTCCAAAGACCATAAACTGAGAATAGACTTAAGTCTAAATTTCAAATCCAGCTAACTTTTGAAATAATTTTTATAAAAAAATAAAATTTCCAGAATTTGTTTGCATTTGATTTCTTTTTCAAAACCTGCAGTGTTTTTAAACATCTGAACAATTAATCTTAAGATATAAGTAATCAAAATTTTGACTTAAGTCTATTCTCAGTTTATGGTCTTGGATCCAGTTTCAAATAACTGCTGCCTGATGAATATAGATGAATTGATTGTAGATACCAAGGAAATCATTGCACAAGAGAAACACCAGCACAGGAGTTATTGCCCTTGACAGCATTTTTTATTGATTGATAATGAAATTATTCATAGAAAATATAAACCTTTTTGATATCAAACTGTTAACCAAATTTTTTTTTATTGTACCCATTGAATGAAATTACTTCAAAAGATGTATTTCTATTACGTACAAACTTTAATAAAATAAAAATTATGCAAAACCTATGACATCTTATGAGGTTGGAGCTACATGTACCTTGATAAAGAAAGCTATATAGCTAAATATAGAGGTTGTGTTGCACTGGTAAGATACTCTTGACAATTATACAATTATTGCTGTTTTTGAGGTCAATACAATGATTTAGACACCTGAGAAGTACAATATTCACTGATCCTGAAGGGTGAGGGGAATATTTTACATTGAAGGTGTCTAAATCATTGAATTTGTTTGGACCAATAAAGCAGCAATAATTGTCTGAGTAAACTCAGGTGACCTTTGCAATTGGTCTTCGTGCGTCGTCCGTTAACAATTGAACATTTTTAACTTCTTCTTGATAACCACCAGTCCAATTCTTTTCAATTTGGTATGAAGCATCTTTGGGACAAGGGGCACATAAATTGTAAATTTCAGGTCTCTTGCACCCCTGGGGGCGGGCAAAAACTGCCCAAAGGACCAATTTTCAAAAATCTTCTTCTTTACAACCGCACATGTCTGAGAGAAACTAAATGCATAGTGATGTAGAGCAGGAAGGCCTCTACCAAACTTGTATATTTGGTGATCCCCGGGGTAGGGGTTCTGACCCAGGGCGGGGCCAAATTTGGTACATGTCTGTTAACAATTGAATATTTTTAACTTCTTCTTGATAATCACCAGTCCAATCCTTTTCAAATTTGGTATGAAGCATCTTTGGGACAAGGGGCACATAAATTGTAAATTTCAGGTCTCTTGCACCCCTGGGGCCTGGGGGCGGGGCAAAAACTGCCCAAAGTGACCAATTTTTCAAAAATCTTCTTCTTTACAACCGCACATGCCTGAGAGAAGCTAAATGCATAGTGATGTAGAGCAGGAAGGCCTTTACCAAAATTGTAAATTTGGTGGTCCCTGGGGTAGGGGTTCTGACCCCAGGGCGGGGCCAAACTTGGTATATAGTGTTTATATGTAAAACATTTGAAAAGCATCTTCTTTAATGCTATTGATATTAATGTAAAACTAAATGAATATTTTGAATGAATAGGGAGCCTTTTATCAAATTTGTAAATTTCATGATCTTAGGAGTAGGGGTTTTAGTATTAGGGTGGGGCAAATGGTCATTGATGAAATGTGTTAACAAATTGAACATTTTTAACTTCTTCTTGATAACCACCAGTCCAATTCTTTCCAAATTTGATATGAAGGATCTTTGGGACAGGGTGCACATTAATTGTAAATTTCAGGTCTCTTGCACCCCTGGGGCCTTGGGGGTGGCACAAACTGCCAAAAGTGACCAATTTTCAAAAATCTTCTTCTTTACAACCACACATGTCTGAGAGGAACAAATGCATAGTAGATGTAGAGCAAGAATGCTTTACCAAAATTGTAAATTTGGTGATCCCGGGTAGGGGTTCTGACCCCAGGGGGGGGGGGGGGCAAACTTGGTACATAGTGTTTATATGTAAATCATTTGAAAAGCATCTTTTTCAATGCTATTGATATTATTGTGAAAGTAAATGAATATTTGGAATGAGAAGGGAGCCTTTTGTCATAATTATACCACACTGCAACAAGTTGGGGGGGGGGGGGGGTTACTGGAATCAAGTTGTCTGTCCCTCCGTCTGTAGGCAGAATGGTTCCCAGACTTTTAGTGTTAGCCTTTCTACCAAGAGTCACCAATCATGCATATGGTCTACCTATTGCATTTGGGTCAAAAGGGCAAAGGCCAAGCACACTGGACATTGAAGTAGCGATATTGTGTCTGGGCTCAAGAGAATTATCCATTTTGCCTAGAGTCACTATTATCATACATCGGACAGAATCTATATATGGTTTCCAGGTTCCAGAGCATTATCCTTTCTACCTAGAGTCACTATATCATACATATATACTCATGAGACGAAGATGTTCTTTATCGAATTTTGGGTCAAAAGTCAAAGGTCAAGTCACTGGACATCAAAGTAGAATATGATTTCCAGGCTCTTCAGCATTGTCCTTTCTACCTAGAATCACCATATCATACACATGAACTCAACCATGGTCAAAGATGTCTCTCTATTGAATTTTGGGTCAAAAGGTAGGTCAAGGTCAAGCTCACTGGACATTAAAGTAGCAATATGGTTTTCATTTAAAATTCTTGAACAATCTTGTGAGATTGAAATGATAATCTTGTTGTATATGAATGGGAATCATATGCATTATATTGAAAGATATTAACATGTGAACAAAATACTCTGTATTGAGACTTAAGAAATGCAAAATTTGAGCACTCCTGTGTGGGCTATGGTATTTCAGGTGAACCGTTAAGGCTTGTGGGCCTCTGTTTAAGTATAATCGATCGCAGCAAGTTGGCTGAGATCCCAAATAGTAGAAGTCAATAAATCACTAATATATCCTAATATTCACGTGGAGGTGAATATAAGGAATTATTCATATAATGATTAATTGACTTCTACTTTGTTGAATCTCAGCCAATCAGAGAGCTAGGAAGTACCGGGTATTCAATCATATAATAAATCGTCTTATGCTATGATGGGTGGGGAACATTACTCCTTTAGCAAGTTCTTGCTAAAACATGATCATCATTTAAGAGAGATAATCACGTTTTAGGAAAATCTTGCTATTAAAAGGGGAAATGCTCCCAACCTCTATGATGCTATAGCTTGAATCTTGCATGTTTATATGAATATAGTATTTTACACAACAAGATGACTTATAGACTGATCAATCTGTCAGAATTTTGAAGTTATATGCTTAGAGTTACTGATGTCTGACATGCATGTTCCAGACCTCCCATCGGATAGAGACCGACAGCTTTGGAGAAATTCAAGTGCCATCAGACAAGTACTATGGAGCTAACACTGCACGATCCATCATCAACTTCAACATCGGTGGACCCACAGAAAGGATGCCTGTAAGATTCAATATACACCAAAACAATGGTAGACATCAGTTGTTCACAATGGGTTAAATTTGTAATAGTCAGGGCTGTGTTTACACGGCAAAGGAGTAGGCCCACGAAGGGTGAAAATCGGCCCTGTAAAACAGTCAAAATTATTGTGAAGTTTCAGCAAGTCATTTTCTGCACAAATGATAGTCTATGCATGATAGTTCATCAGGATGGTAAAATATTTTGAGTTTTGCATTGATGTATCTAAGATCTAATTGCCCCAAATATCATGAAATATCATAAATACAAGAATTTGCTTAAAATCTCCAATTTTTTTGTTGATGAAATTTGCACAATTCCGATTTATAGAGCACAGATCTGGACCAAATAAGAGTTATTCATACCCCGCAAACAAGTTTGGGGGGGGGGGGGGTATATAGGTTCGCCTGTCTGTCTGTCTGTCCGTTCTGTCTGTCCAAAGTATGTTGTCCACAACTCCTTTAAAATGACTCGCAGGATTTTTTGAAACTTTTGTGGAGTGTTAGAAATACATAATGTGAGATGTGCCATATTGTCCAGAATTTTATTTGGACAATTTTTTGTAAAGATATGAACGTTTGGACTTAGGCATTTTTCACCAATAATACCTAGTATGCCATAGTGCATTGTCCGCAACTCTCCTACACAACTTGCAGGAAATTTTTATGCAAACTTTTGTGGAGTGTTAGAATACATAATGGAGAATGTGCAATAATTGTCAGAGAATTTTCTTTTGACAATTTATGTAGAAGATATAAACGTTTTGGACTTAGGCATTTTTCAACCTATGTCAATCTTCGCAAGCCAAGTGCGTCCAATCGCTTACTGTCATCTCCCCCTTGGCAGATTTAAGTCGCGACTGAAAATTGCCATCTAACGGGCAATGAGAAGTTACGCTCTTTGACGGAAACACTCGAGTGAACAAACTGTATGGGTTTTTTTTTTTTATTTAGGTGTACATTAGAGCTGTGTATTGCTAGCACAATTTCGATACGATACGATACGATATGCAGAAGTCCCTGATATCCGATATATTGGATCTAATTCAACATTTAAGTGTTTTTATTCAACTTGAGAGCAAAAAGCAATTTTTTTTCACAACTTAATTTCAGAACATGGAAGAGAAAGCAAACAGAAAATAATATCCGATGTCTCGTTATGAGATAACTTAATACATAATAATTTCAAAAAGTCCGTGTTTTTTCTTTTTTTTTTTAAATGTTTTAACAATTTTCCGGGCTCAAAACAGGCTCTGTTGCCGTAGAAAAAATGTCTCATGCGGAATTAAACCACCTTTCGAATTGCTACAGATGTTGCGCGGTAAAAATAGCGCATGTTTTTCAATTGTTGGTCGGTTCAAAAATCATATTATGAAATGAGGACTGTCATGTTTTGAAAAAAAGATCGAAAGATAGACTTTAATTACCAAAAGCGGTCCCGCGTAAATCGGTTATATCCTCCTCCATCGATAGACTTCCATGTGCACGGAAATTTCGTTATTAATTGTAATCGTTTTGTGTGGCGTAAGAAAGGTGGACCACTTAAATTAGTTGTGCCCACCTAGAGGATGTTACGGTTTCTTTGCAAAGTTGCCAAGTCTTTGCTTATATATAAAATTCAAGACTTCAAGTCCGCTTTTTATATTGAATATCGACCCCACTCTGTATCGCAGTATCGTCAGTGCAGCTTTATACCGTACGTATCGATTATAATTGATTCACCCTAGTGTACATACTTTGTTGCGAGCTTATATCCCTTTATCTTTCCAGGCATAGATCGCGTATTACTTGCCTTTCTTTCTGATCTTAACGATTCTACTTTTGGTTTTATTCATGCTCAACTTTCCTTATTTGTTCATCTATTCAGCACATTTCACAGATACACTGCCCTCTGTTCATCATTTGGGAGCGCACACAATCGATAATTCTCTAGTAATAACTGGTCAAAAAACTCTGACATCTTTCTCCAAAAAATTGTACGTCTTTGTTTTATGGGCAAATATCAGTAGCAAAGCTGACTTCAAGGACCAGACTTTTCAACTCAATCGAACAGGTATGAATGTGCAATTTGATTGGATGCCTTGGGAAGTCAAACATGCTTAGAAACTCGACTAAATCTGCCAAGGGTTGGGAGATGACAGTAACGAATCGGACATCCCTGTGCTTGCGAAGAATGCACCTATGTATGCATTAGTGGGTCGTTGGTCCACGATCTCCTCCTAACAATATTCACCCATTGATTAGACACTTCTGTTTAGTCTGAGAAAATCTGTTGTGTTTATTTGTAGTGTGCCCCACGGGGGGTATTAGTCCCGAAAGGGCAGTTCTAGTTAAAATTCTAACCTTCCTGGTATCATATTTAAACTGACAAATATTAAA
>CAJDSM010021597.1:6966-21117 GCA_903981925.1 Ostrea lurida
ACAACTTAATGGTCAATCCCGGGGTGAATATTTTTTTTTCCGGAGTCAATCCCTGGTGTAAATGTCCGGATAGTCAATTCCCTGGGTGTATATATGTCGGTATGGTTCATCCCTGGTGTGTATATTAGTCCGGTACTGTGAGTGTCAATCCCTGGGGTTGTATATATGTCCGGTATGGTGAGTGTCAATCCCTGCGGTTGTATATACATGTCCGTACTCTTGTGAGTCTGTCTTATTTTTAAATGTAGCAAGTTCGTGTGCTGATAGTCTGTACTTCGCATCTGTGTTTGTTTTATTTTATTAGTGGCGACTTCGAAGCAACCCTGCTACACTTATGTTTGAAACTTAAATAGAAATATAAACTCAATAGAATGAAAATAGTATAACACAACACTTTACAAATTTAATACAAGTGATGAATATGCAAAATAGACTCTTAAAGCCCTAAGAATTTAGCACACAGAACGAGACAAAATGTGTTTCCACATATGAGGAAGTGTGGAAGGAGAAATAGCTAGTCAGGCCAGCTGTCTCACTTCAACGAATGTTCGCTGCCACACTTTTTATAGTAAAATTTAGCAGTAGAAACTGATTAAAGTATTTGGAGCCGACATATATAAGAAGGCGTGGTCAAATACCTGGGTAAATATTCATAGAGATGCGATACTTAGAAATAAAGTGAAGTGAAAACCACTCCAAACTCCCACATAAATAATAGTGTTAGTTCTTAAGCGGATTTTCTTTTGGGTTTGATAACTATACAAAATCATCTTTCCCGCTATCTATACATATCGACTCAAAAACATGTGAATCTATGGTTTGACCCAATCTGAGGCAAATTCGGTATATTGTAGTGTAGATGCTTGGATTACCCCCTTTTATGCCATGTTGTGCTAGATGTGAAAAGAAGGTATTTAAAACTTTCAATTAAATCCTAAAAATTCTGCACAGAGCGTACAAATTGACATACACTCGGCTTTCTTTTCAGCACTTGGATCCTGAAAAAACAAAAAAAAAAAAAAAAAAAAAAAAAAAAAAAAAAAAAAAAAAAAAAAAAAAAAAAAAAAAAAAAAAAAAGAAAAAAAAAAAAAAAAAATGTTCCCAGCGTTTGTTTCTGTCGAACTTTGCATCCTGTTGTGGACTTCCCACTATTTTTTTGACATTCCGTCTTCTGGTTTGTTAACCGGAAGTGGATACGGTAACTAATGTACACAATATTGCAACGGATAAACACTGGGCTATAATCATTGAAATTCAGCTGATTTGTAAGAAACCATTTTCTTTAATATTACGAATAAAGAAAGCAGACTTTTAAGTTTAAAATTGTGTTTACGAAAAAAGGTCATAGCAAAATAAAAAATGGCGCTCCAGGTCCGGCATCATGTGGAAAATGACCTTGTCAGACCCAATTTAACTAAAACCTATGAAATGTGCTTAACGATGACGCTCTTGCTCAATATTAAAAAATCCACAACTTTAGGCAAATCGTAACCCATTATGAAACATCATGCTTACTTTTAACGGTGTTGTAAAAGTTGCAAATCGAAAAAATGGTATTTTCGAATTTCCTCGTATATTTTGGTAATCACTTGCTGCTACCGGCAAGAAATTTTGACCATACTAGCCTACAACATTGAGAAGCAAACTAATAGCATACTTGATTCCTCTGGCAACCAGCGATCGAGAAATATAGCTGTTAAATGACTCATTTGGCACACATTTTTTTTTACATTTTCTTCATTTAGATACAAAATATCAAAAAGGTTTGTGACGACTAAAATTAGAAAGAATAGCTTAATCACTGTGACCAGCTTACGCTTAATTCACAGTAAGAATCCACCCCTATACTCGCAATGTAGCAGCCGCGAAGCAGATAGCTGCTTCGCATCGATTTTGACTTTATTTGAGAATTCTGACGGGAAACTGCTTCTATTTTGCACTACATACCTTTCTGAATACGCACATGCCGTTTATCTCCGTAATATCCTTTAATGTGTCACTGAGTAAGACAATTTATGAGTCATGTTTCTCGTTGAAAACTGCCATTTTTATTCGGGAACTTCTCCTCGAACAATCTCGCGTTTTTCCTCCAAAATGGCGGCTTCTACATTCATCGTTATTTAAATAGGCATGAAGACTTTCTTTAAAAACTTAGATGAAGGGCAAATATACGAGCCACGGCGTGTTATAGTACAATATGACAGGTATTTTACTAGTAATGTTACTTCATTATTCAGTCTTTCAACCGTTTTATAAAAAAAAATCTTTTCTGAAGCGGTATAGGGGTGGATTCTATCGATTTAAACCGGTCCGGAGGAACAACTATCATTTTAACAATAGTATATACCAGTTTGTTGACTGGGAGGCTACGAGGGGAACACAGTCGATCGGTCTCGGACGGAGTGCTAAGCCTGTTGCAAGCGCTAGGCCGCGGAACACACATTACGTCTAAGGTCTCCCATAAGAATCATGATAATCTGTCTTGAAATTACACCTCAAATTCACAATTACCAATTTTAATTGTATCGGTTAAATACCGAGACCATACGCCCCATCTTGACTGCGACCGGGTATCATACTTTCCCAATACTAATTACCTGTACGTCACTATGATTACGTACACACTTATTTTTTGGAAACTCAACAGCCCTTCTTACATGCAAGAATTTTCACAATATCGTGTTACCAGGGATAATTTATTAATAAAGCTAAAAAAATAAAATTCTTACATGAATTTAGGAGAGCAAGAGCATACTTTTCTCTGAAATGGTAAAAATCTAATACAATTATAATTGACAGCCCTTCAGCGGCTGACATTACCGGAGTTTGCCCCACAGTCTTTTAGATACCGTACTTAACAATAATAAAGTAAGAAGTTGCTCACCAACACTTTTCAAATATAATAAATGCAAATCTATTTTAAAAATTGTGTACTGACTGTAGCATGTATCGTGAAACTGGCCATGTTTACAGGCGATAACCCTCTTTAGCAAAAGAGTTCCATTGTAATAGATGCCCAGAAAAGGGCGATTTCAAGGTCGCAGATAATGTAGATCCTTACATTGCGGCATGCTATGAATATCGAGAACTTTCAGGGAGTGATGGCAAATACAAGGAAAAGTGAATGTAATAATAACTGTTCACATGAAATTTTACACATTAATTTTATCTTTTGTTGGCCCGTAGTAAATAAAGACTAAAGAGGACTCTAATATTATGATCATATTCCCTACATTATGACGTTTCAACGTATACATTTTTATAGTAATTTTGCTCTGTGACGTCCAGATGCCGCGAAGGCACTGGAGAATTATTTAGTTTACAGTACTGCGATTTTTCTCAAGGGGAACCTTAACCTAGCTACGCAGCTTGCACTCCGTCCAACAGTTGATTGTTTCCCGAGATCCTGTCCAACATCTGTTTTGGTTATACCCCTACTAAACAGTTAGAATTTCCTCAACTAGCCTATGTTCTAGCATAAATTCTTCGCTAAGGATTTAACCTGCAAGAGACAGTGATCAAGTCCAAAGTCAATATATATTCACTAGAATATTTCCACCACGTTTTTTAACCACATTTTACGTTGTGTTTTTTGCCAGTCCCTGCTTCAAGCATCGACCTGGGAATTCCATTTTCCATTAGCCGCAGCGAAACGACCATTCACCACTTTCTATTGAATAAATCCACTCGCACACCTCGTGTGATTACCATCTCACTGTGTTACCAGATCAGCCAGGTTTAGACGAATGTGGAAAGTAACTCAATTAGCGCCAATATGACTCAGCGCGGCACAGTCTTTCGTAACAGTCTCGATTTTAACAGTTCCTCCGCCCGCCGGTCCAACAGTCTGAACTGTTGGACTTGTTTCGTTAAGGAATTATTGTAGGAGACTGTATTAGGTAGCGGTATAACAACATTCCTATCTCTTACTAAATAAGCCTATTTTTGACCACATCTAGCTGTGAAATCGTTTCGGAGTGGATTGCTCGATTTGCTACACTGTACTTCAGGGGTTCAAAATTTTTTTCATAATAGACTATCACTGCAGGACTTAAAGAGTGGAATGTCTAGGCAAATTCCAAGGAAGACGTCGTCCCAGGCCCACATTATAACACCTTCTTAACTCATTAAAATTAATCTATGATTACATCTATTGTTTTGGCAGATACAAAACATAATATCGTTATTAAATCTTATATCTTTATTCACTTTAATATTATTGCCAAGTCCTGGGCCTTCGACACATTCTACAAGTGCCGAGCGCAATCTAAATTGTTAGTTCCGGATCGTCGGACTTGATGAATTTTGAACCCCCGATTAACTTTGTGAGTATAGAGAAAGTATTCATTTTCTAACTGTAGTTGAGAGACCGAGGACACAAATTTCTTACTAGTGTCAGATTAGCTCAGTTGATAGCTAGAGCACTCTTACTAAGATTTAGGGGACGATGGTTTCAAATCCTTGGTTGGTCCATTGCTTTCTCCCTCCTGTTAGCATTATTATATCGTTGCGTGCTACCGTTATAATTAGCCTCTTCATTTAACACGGAAAAAATGACGGCAGTCACATAAAACAGTTGCATTTGACATCATATTGTCGAGTGAACGGTTGAATTGTGACTGTCCGGTATTAACTTGCAATGGTTTGTTTTCTTTCAAAATAAGCAATTTATCAAACAACAGCAAAATACTAAGGGTGAGAAAGCTTGCTTGGAATTTAGAAAACATTTGTCGGGGTCACTTTCCAAAAAATCTAACTGTTCTGATTTATTTTTTTTACGAGTGTTAATGATGTACGCAGTGAATCCGGACATTTTGACGGACGCATTGTGGTCGCGCATCAGCGCGTGGCTCACCAATATTTCAGTCTTGACTAGAGAGCCAATCCTGTCATTCAATGGACCTTGCATGGTATAATCATTGGAGCAAGTCCCTCGCATTGCCTGGCAATCGCGAGCTTCATTCGCTATTTACTACTAGTTATTTTTTATTGGTTGCTACATATGTTTATGCTTTGAATAATTTTAATTTGCTCTAACATATGTTTCCACATACCTCACTGGAAAATTTCAACAATCATGGACACAAAAAGAGCAAAATACTTCCTGAAAGTGTAAAGCTGAATTCAAGTGATCCCTTCGACTGGAAACCAACAGCATGCATCATAAAGTGTTGCTCTCTCTGTGCCAGTGGGATGCTATATTTACACTGAAATTCCCTATCTGCTCCTGTGCCACCAAAAAAGTCAAAACATTCTCGTTCTTGTTAAGACCATGCAGGAAAGGAATCCGATGTAAGTTTTTGATTGGGGACAAGTTCCTGCAAATGTTGCCCCAGAGATTGGCTATTTTACTCGCTGCCGATGATGTAAAGTGGAGTACTTTTAGTTTTAAAACCGAGAAATGTCATTATAATGGCACGGCCAGTCTGACACAGGAGAATCTTACACTTCATCTGACCGATGTTGTGTGTTTGTGTTTGGACGAGGATTAGAGGTTCATGAATTCTAGGCATATTCTAACATTGTAACATTGTATTTATTGTATAAAACATAAAGCACTTATTTATTGCACTTACAAGCACGACACTGCAACCACCCAGCTTGCAATAGAAAACTAAAATTGGAAAAGGCCCCCTCACTTCCCTCCCACCCATTTTCTCATTCAGTTAGCTGTCAGTATAATAAGTGATGTGTTCTATTCTTCTTTCATCTTTCAGTACATTATTAATAGTCATCGAACAAGATATGTATTGTATCTAATATCTTTGCTGCTGCCATTCGCTGCCCTGCGTTGCTGAATATTTAAGATTCCCGCTTTTACTGGGTGACATTGTCCAATCTGTATCTAACGTAATAAGAGCCACGGCGACTTCTCCAGTAACCTCAAAGTTCACGCATTCAACTCTATTATGGCTTATGGTGCCTACCTTATGGCACTCATGCTATCGTTTAAGTCACCAGAACCTATTCAACATGACCTTTTGTAATTTGTTCCCTTCACTCACAGTCATGTTTTTGTTTTCACTTCTTACTGGTGTAAGTTTTCAAAAAATCAAATATTTTCTAAACTCTAGAGCTCATAAAAGTTTTAGTAGTTACATCCGTCAATAACCTTCTCAGCTCTAGAATCTTACACACAACAAACACTCTTATTTATTAGGAACATTAAACTTGCTTTTACAGGGCATTTAAAACCAACTTTTACCTTAAAAACATGTTTTAATCTTTTTTTTGTTATCTGCGGGCTGAGAATGTCTGCTTCATTCGGAATGAGAACGAAGCGTTCGCATTCCTTCTGCGTCAGGATAGTTGCTTTTCTGATACACATAGAACTGGGGCGGAACTGGTGGACAAGGTCAGGCAACAAAGCTTATAATTCATATAATCTAGAATACCTATTATTCTGTAATTGAAGTATGAAACATACCCAATGTAAGTTTACTTATCTGTACATACTTACATGTTCAGCATTTCGCCATTGACCGGCCTGAAGTTGTTAGTTTGCATTGCTTAATTTTTAGTTTCGTATTAACAGTATTTGGTGAGGGAAATTGAGAAATAGGATAACTAATTGTGTAAAATGGATTTGGTAAAGCAATTTTTAGCAAACATCACATGATCTAACGAAGCAAGAATTGCAAATATTCTAACAATTTGTACAATTATTTTGCCTTTTTTGCAAAGTTTGTAGAACAGACTATATACTGCTTCACGTAGTGTTTTTTAAAGGTATTGTCAAAAGAGAATCTCATCCATATTGTAATTCATTATGTGTTTTAATTTTTCTACAGCTAACACATTCAGATATTCAGATTTTAAGATTCTTTTCAAGCTTGCTATGATTCTCAAGGACTGCGCTGTAACCAGTACGTTCTTCACCTTTAATTAGTAATACAATATACAGCTACTCCGAATATTAATGAAAATTCAGGGGACCACTCCTCTTTCTCTTCAAATAATCGAATTTCAATTAAGCGCAATCAGTAACTGTTGGACTCGCATAGAAGCATGAATAAAATTTAATGTCAATCAACGTTTTTCTTTTTGTCACCTGAGGTAAACTCAGGTGATGACCTATTGCATGTTCGTCCGTCGACGTGCGGTTCGGTCCGTTAACATTGAACTTTTACTTCTTCTTGATAACACCAGTCCACCTTTCTTTCAATTTGGTATGAAGCATCTTTGACAAGGCACATAATTGTAAATTCCAGTCTCTTGCACCCCGGCCCTGGGGAGGCAAAAAACTGTCCACAAAGTGACCACTTTCAAAAATCTCTCTAAAACACCGCACATTGTCTGAGAGAAACCAAACATTAGTGATGATAGAGAGGAAAGGCCTTTACCAAAAAAATTGTAAATTTTTGGGGTAATTCTTCTCTTTTTTTTTTTTTTTGGGGTTGTATATATGTCCGGTACTGTGGAGTGTCATCCCTGGGGTTGTATATATGTCCGGTACTTGTGAGTCTTTGTCTTATTTATAAATGTAGCAGTTCGTGTGTCGTATAGTCTGTACTTCGCATTGTGTTTGTTTTATTTTATTAGTGGCGACTTCGAAGCAACCCTGCTACACTATGGTTTGAAACTTAAATAGAAATATAAACTCAATAGAAATGAAAATAAGATAAACAACACTTTACAAATTTAATACAAGTATGAATATGACAAAATAGACTCTTAAAGCCCTAAGAATTTAGCACACAGACGAACAAAACGTGTTTCCAATATGATGGAAGTGTGGAAGGAGAAAATAGCTAGTCAGGCCAGCTGTCTCACTTCAACGAAATGTTCGCTGCACAGCTTTTTATAGTAAAATTAAACAATAGAAACTGTCATTAAAGTTATTGGCCGAATCATAAAGAAGGCGTGGTCAAATACCATGGGTGAATAGTTTACATAGAGATCGATACTTAGAAATAAAAGTGAAAGTGAAACCCAAACTACCACATAAATATATGTTGTTCTAAGCGGTTTTTCTTTGGGTTTTGATAATATACAAAATCACTTTACCGCTATCTATACATTATGACTCAAAAACATGTGAAATCATATGGTTTTGACCCAATCTGAGCAAATTGGTATATGTAGTGTAGTATGCTTGGATACCCTCCTTTATGCCCATGTGTGCGAGATGTGAAAGAAGGTATTAAAACTTTCAATTTAAATCCTAAAAATATGGCAGAGCGATAAAATTGACATACACTCGGTTTCTTTTCAGACTTGGATCCTGAAAAAAAGTTCCCCATCGTTGTTTGTGTGAACTTTGCATCTGTTGTAGACTTCCCACTATTTTTTGACATTTTCCGTTTTCGGTTTGTAACCGGAAGTTGGATACGGTAACTAATGTACACAATATTGTCGAATCGGATAACACTGTGCGTATAATCAGTTGAAATTCAGCTGATTTTTGTAAAAACCATTTTCTTTAATATTACGAATAAAGAAAGCAAGATTTTAAGTTTAAAATGTTTTTACGAAACAAAGGTCATAGCAAGAAATAAAAAATGGCAGCCTCCATGGTCCGGATCATGTGAAAATGACCTTTTCAGACCCAATATTTAACTAAAACCTATGAAATGTGCTTAAGATGACTCTCTTGCTCAATTTAAAAAATCCACAACTTTTAAGGTAAAGTACCCATTATGAAACATCATGTTTACTTTAACGGTATGTTGTAAAAGTTGCAAACTGATAAAAATTATTTTTCGAATTTCCTCGGTCATATTTTGGATAATCACTTGCTGCTACCGGCAGAAATTTTGACATACTAGTACAACATTGAGAAAGCAAACTAATAGCATACTTGATTCTGGCAACCCAGCGAATCGAGAAATATAGCTTTTAAATGACTCATTTGGACACATTTTTTTAGCATTTTCTTCATTTAAATACAAATATCAAAAAAGGTTTGTTACTACTAAAATTAGAAAGAATAATCTTAATTACTGTGACCAGGCTACGCTTAATTCACAGTAAGAATCCACCCCTATACTCGCAATGTAGCAGCCGCGAAGCAGATCTGCTTCGCATCGATTTTGACTTTATTTGAGAAATTCTGCACGGGAAAACTGCTTCATTTTGCACTACATACCTTTCTGAATATGCACATGCCGTTTAATCTACGTAATATCCTTTAAATAGTTTGCACTGAGTAAGACAATTTATGAAGTGCACTGTTCCTCGTTGAAAGACTGCCATTTTATTCGGAATTCTCACTCGGAACATCTCGCGGTTTTTCCTCCAAAATGGCGGCTTTACATCATCGTTTTTAAATAGGCATGATAGACTTTTCTTAAAACTATAGATGAAGGGCAATATAGAGCCACGGCGTGTATAGTAAATATGACAGGTATTTTACTATAACTGTTCTTCATTTATTCAGTCTTTCAAGCCGTTTATAAAAAAAAATCATTTTGCTGAAGCGGGTATAGGGGTGGGATTCTATCGTTAAACCGGGTCCGGAGGAACAACTATCATTTTAACAATAGTATATACAGTTTGTTGACTTGGGGTAGAGGGAAACAGTCATCGTGTCTCGGACGGAGTGCTAAGCCTGTTTGCCAAGCGCTAGGCCGCGGAACACACATTACGTTAAGGTCTCCCATAATGAAAATCAGTGATAATCTGTTTGAAATTACACCTCAAATTCACAATACCAATTTTAATTGTATCGGTTAATACCGAGAGACACGATACGTCCCCATGCCTTGGAAGACTGCGGACCGGCTGTATCATACATTTCCCAATAAAACTTAATACCTGACGTTCAACCTATTGATCTACGTACACACTTTATTTTTTGGGAAACATCAAACAGGCCCATTGCTTACTAATGCAAAAAGAATTTTCACAATATGCGTGTTACCAGCGGATAATTTATTAATAAGCTCAAGGAAAATATAAAATTCTTAACTGAGAATTTAGGAGAGCAGTGATACTTCTCTGAAAAATGCGTAAAAATTCTAATACAATTATATTGACAGCCCTTCCGGCGACATACCGGAGTTTGCCCAATCAGTCTTTTAGATCACCCGTACTCCTTATGGGACATAATAAATTAAAGAGTTGCTCCCAGACACTTTTCAACACAAGATATAATAAAGTGCAACAATCTATTTTTTAACACAAAACTTAGTTTGTAACTGATGTAGCAGTGTATGCGTGAAGCGTAGCGGCTGCAGTGGTTTGGCGTAACCTATGGCAAGAAGATGTCCCATCTTTATGCAAGACGTCCATGATAAAGAGTTGGCCGTCAGAAAGCGGCGATATTCAGAGTCCAGATATGTAATCTTATTGCGCATGCATGAATATCGAGAATTTGGCAGGGACGGTGGCAATACGAAGGAAAAGTGAAGTGTATAATAGATGTTCACAATGAAATTCTTACACATTCACATTGTTATCTTGTTGTGGCCGTAGTAAATAAAGACATAAAAGGACTCTAAATTATGACATTATTCCTCACATATGACGTCAACGTATACATTTATAGTAATTTTGCATTGTGACGTCAGGATGCTGCGAGACGGAAGCACTGAGTAATATTAGTTACAGTACTGCGGATTTTCTAAGGGGAACCTTAACCTAGCTACGCAGCTTGCACTCCGTCACAACAGGTGTGATTGTTTCCCGAGGATCCTGTCAACATCTGTTTTTTATACCCCTACTTAAAGTTAGAAATTTCCTCACTAGGCCTATGTTCTAGACTAATTCTTCGCTAAGATTATAACCTGAAGAGGACAGTATAAAGTCCAGAAGTCAGATTATATTCACTAGAATATTTCACCAGTTGTTTAACCACATTTTTACGTGTGTTTTTTGGCCAGTCGCTGCTTCATTAGCATCGACCTTGGGATTCCATTTCCAATTGCCGCAGCGAAACAAGAAAATACAACCATTCACACTTTCTATATGAATAAATCCACTCGCACACCTCGTGTGATTACCATCTCACTGTGTTACCAGATCAGCCAGGTTTAGACGAATGTGGAAAGTAACTCAATTAGCGCCAATATGACTCAGCGCGGCACAGTCTTTCGTAACAGTCTCGATTTTAACAGTTCCTCCGCCCGCCGGTCCAACAGTCTGAACTGTTGGACTTGTTTCGTTAAGGAATTATTGTAGGAGACTGTATTAGGTAGCGGTATAACAACATTCCTATCTCTTACTAAATAAGCCTATTTTTGACCACATCTAGCTGTGAAATCGTTTCGGAGTGGATTGCTCGATTTGCTACACTGTACTTCAGGGGTTCAAAATTTTTTTCATAATAGACTATCACTGCAGGACTTAAAGAGTGGAATGTCTAGGCAAATTCCAAGGAAGACGTCGTCCCAGGCCCACATTATAACACCTTCTTAACTCATTAAAATTAATCTATGATTACATCTATTGTTTTGGCAGATACAAAACATAATATCGTTATTAAATCTTATATCTTTATTCACTTTAATATTATTGCCAAGTCCTGGGCCTTCGACACATTCTACAAGTGCCGAGCGCAATCTAAATTGTTAGTTCCGGATCGTCGGACTTGATGAATTTTGAACCCCCGATTAACTTTGTGAGTATAGAGAAAGTATTCATTTTCTAACTGTAGTTGAGAGACCGAGACACCAAATATTCTCTACAAGTGGTCAGATTAGCTCAGTTGATAGCTAGAGCACCTTACTAAAGATTTAGGGGCACGATGCCGTTTCAAACCATCCTGGGTGGTCCATTGCTTTTCTCCCACTTCCTGTTAGCCATTATTATATGTTGCGTGCTACCGTGTATAATTAGCCTCTTCATTTAACACAGGAAAAAATGACGAGTCACATAAACAGTTGCATTTGACATCATATTGTCGAGGTGAACGTTGAATTGGTGACTGTCGTATTAACTGCAATGGTTTGTTTTCCTTTCAAAATAAGCAATTTATCAAACAACGCAAAAAACTAACGGGTGAGAAACTTGCTTGGAAATTTAGAAAACATTTGTGGGTACTTTCCAAAAATCTAACTGTTCTGATTTATTTTTTTTACGGAGTTGTTAATGATGATACGCAGTGAAGTCCGGACCATTTTGCGGACGCATTGTGGGTCGCGGCATCAGCCGCGGTGGGCTCACCAGATATTTTACAGCTGATAGAGGGGGAGCAATCATGTCATTTCATAGGACCTTGCATGTATAATCATTGGAGCAGTCAGCCTCGCATTGCCTGGCAATCGCGAGCTTGCATTCGGGCTATTTACTACTATATATTTTTATTGGTTGCTAACATAATGTTTTATGCTTTGAATAATTTTTAGATTTGTTCTA
The DNA here is from genome assembly GCA_903981925.1 of Ostrea lurida. Lineage (NCBI taxonomy): Eukaryota > Metazoa > Mollusca > Bivalvia > Ostreida > Ostreidae > Ostrea > Ostrea lurida. The sequence goes on from CAJDSM010021597.1 coordinate 19,264, forward strand.
ACTATGTTTCACATACCTCACTGAAATTTCAAACAATCATGGACCACAAAAAGAGCAAAATACTTCTGAAAGTGTAAAGCTGAATAAGTGATCCCTTCGAACCATGGAAACCAACAGCATGCATCATAAAGTGTGCTCTCTCCTCTGTGCCGTGGGGTATGGTATCATTACACTGAAATTCCTATCCTGCTCCTGTGCACCAAAAAGTCAAAAACATTCTCGTCTTGTGAATGACCATGGCAGGTAAAGGATCCGATGCTAAAGTTTTGATTGGGGACAGTTCCTGCAAATGTTGCTCCCAGAGATTTGGTATTTACTGTGCTGAGTGATGGTAAAGTGAGTATTTTAGTTTTTAAAAAGAGAAATGTTCATTATAATGGTGCACGCCAGTCTGACACAGGAGAAGTCTTACACTCATCTGACCAGATGTTGTGTGTTGGTGTTTGGAAGAGGATTGCAGGTTCATGAATTCTAGAATATTCTAAATTGATAACATGTTTTATTGTATAAAACATAAACCATTATTTATTGCACTTACAAGCACGACACTGCAACCACCCAGCTTGCAATAGAAAACTAAAATTGGAAAGCCCCCCTCACTCCCCTCCCCACAATTTTCTCTTAATTAGTGTAGTATATAGTGTTACTGTGTTCTATTCTTTTCTCTTTCAGTAATTATTTAATTAGTCATTGACAAGATATGGTATTGTATCTAATTCTTTGCAGGCTGCCATTGCTGCTGCGTTGGTTAATATTAAGATTCCGCTTTTACTGGGTGACATTGTCAATGTGGTATCTAACGTAAATAAAGAAGCCACGAGCGACTTCATCAGTAACCTCAAAGTTCCCGCTGTCAAACTTATGATGGTTTATGGTGTACAGGTATGGACTATGGCTATCTGTATTAAGGTCACCAGAATTATTCAAATGACCTTTTGTAATTTGTTCCCTTCACTCAGTCATGTTTTGTTTGTCATCTTTCTGGTGTAAGTTTTAAAAAATTTCAAATATTTCTAAACTTGCTAGAGCTCAAAAGTTTGATAGTACAATCCTCAATAACCTTCTCAGCTCTGAGGAATCTTACACACAAACACGTCTGTAGTTATTATGAACATTGAAATTTTGTCTTTTACAGGGCCTTTTAACATTTACTTACATATCTTTGTTATCTGCGGTGGGTGAGAATGTTGCTCTTCGGATGAGAACGAAGCTGTTCGATTCCCTTCTGCGTCAGGATATTGCTTTTTTTGATACACATAAAACTGGGGAACTGGTGGACAGGTCAGGACAAAAAGCTTTATAATATAATATATATCTAATACCTATTATTCTGTAATTGTAAGTATGAAACATTACATATGGTAAGGTTTACTTTCTGTAGATCTCTACATTTTCAAGCATTGCCATATGAGGCTGAAAGTTGTTAGTTGTTGCATTGCTTAATTTTAGTGTTGTATAACAGTATTGGTGAGGGGAAAATTTTAGACAATAGATAACTAATTGTGTAAAATGGGATTTGTGTAAAGCAATTTTAGCAACATCACATGATCTACAGACAGGCAAGAATGAAGATATTTAAAAATTGTACAATTATTTTTTTTTGCAAAGTTTTGTATGAAACAGACTATGATACTGCTTCAGTAGTGTTTTTTAAAGGTATTTAAAAGAAGAATCTCATCGGATATTTGTAATTCATTAGTGTTTAATTTTTCTACAGACTAACATCAGATATTCAGGATTTTAAGAGTTCTTTCAAGCTTTGTATATCTCAAGGACTGCGGGCTGTAACACAGGTACGTTTTCACCTTAATAGTAATACAATATACAGCTTACTCCGAATATAATGAAATTCAG
>CAJDSM010021602.1:0-11172 GCA_903981925.1 Ostrea lurida
AAGACGGCGAACAAGTCCAAGTAATGAAATATTAGCTTCGACGAAATCTCGGAAGAAACTCAAGAAAGGGCGACCATGCAGTCCAAAACAAAATCTCGCTGAGATTAAAAAAATCACCAGTCTATGAAATACACAGTAAAATACTTACTCATATAACATCTGGATATCCTATTATAGAACAGCAGCACATAATAGATCAAATTCTTTGTCCACTGAGACTCGTCATTTTACAGCAATCAAAGGCGCTAATCCTAATCTGTCAAAACGGCGCCACTGCTTGCACAAGAGTTATCGGTCCTTTTTTTATTTGAATTGAACCGTCATAACACACCCGATGCTTTTATTAAACCCATCGACTAAATGACACAATAATCTTTTCAAAACTAATTGATATAGTTCTGTCCAACGGTAATTATCGATATTTGTATTGATTTGCTATGCATTTCTGGTTGAAGAAGATAGAATCAAGGTGAGTTAAAAAGTTAAACTTTGCAAATAGTATGTTTAATTCATTAAATACTTTCTTAGTAAATCAAAAAAAAAAAAAAAAAAAAAAAAAAAGTTATACATTGTAGTTACAAAATTTTAAATAAAAAGTTTCACATATTATTTGTTAAAGCTTTTGGAACTTGTTAGAAAAACTGCAAAATAATCTCATAACTGCCAAAAAGAACTGCCTTAAATTAAGCAGTCATTTTTCCTTGGCGTTAACCGTCGTCACAGAAGTCCAAGACTTTTGTTCGGCACATATACTTTTATCAACCAAGTCCTGAAAAGCAATATAATGTCCTGCATTGTCCTGAATAATATCATGTGTGGACTTTTAGGGAAATTTGAGGGACTTATTAACTTTTTTATTCAATTCAGTAAGTCCTGAAAAACAAAAGAAAGTCCTGTAAAACCATCTGCAGTGGTATGTGGGAATTTGCAGCATTTGAGTTCCATACAAGTTCCTACAAAGTCACACTTAATGTTAACTGGGATATTTAAGGACAAATGCAGGATTAAGAAGTCCTGGGAATTATCCCACTGCATTAGGACAGAGAGAAGGGACTGGAAAAGGAAGTCTCAGGCTTCCAGGGGATATCCTTCCAAATATTTTCAAGAAGTGCGGATTTATTTTTTGGAGGGGTAATCAAACAGATCACCAACACATTAATATGCAGTAATTCAAACAGATCACCAACACATCGTTAATAATGCAGTAATCAAACAGATCACCAAACACTCGTAATAAAGGCAGTAATCAAACAGATTCACCAACACATCGTATAATGCAGTAATCAAACCAGATCACCCAACACATCGTAATAATGCGTAATCAACAGATCACCAAACACATTCGTAATAAATGCAGTAATCAAACAGATCACCAACCATTCGTAATAATGTAGTAATCGAAAACGATCACCCAACACATCTAATAATGCCAGTAACTCAAAATCAGATCACCAAACACCATCGTTATAATGCAGTAGTCAAACAGATCAACCAACACATCGTAATAAATGTAGTAACTCAAACAGATCACCAACACATCGTAAATAATGCAGATAATCAAACAGATCACCAACAACACTTCGTAATAATCAAACAGATCACCAACACATCGTAATAATGCAGTAGATCAACAGATCACCAACACATAGTAATAATGCAGTTAATCAAACAGATTCACCAAACACATCGTAATAATGCAAAAGATCACCAACACATCGTATAATGCTAGTAGTCAACAAGATCACCCAACACATTCGTAATAATGCCAGTAATCCAAACAGAATCACCAACACATGTAATAATGTAATAATCAAACGATCACCAACACCATCGTAATAAGTGTAGTAATCAAACAGATCACAACACATCGTAGATAACTGTAGTAATCAACACAGATCACCAACACATCGTAATAATGTAGTAATCACAACAGATCACCAACACAATTCGTGAATATGCAGTAATCAAGATAAGATCACCAACACATCGTAATAATGCATAATCAAACAGCATCACCAACACATCGTAATAATCAACACAGATTCACCAACACATCGTAATAATTGCCAGTAGGGGTCAAACAGATCACAACACATCTTAATAATGCAGTAATCAAACAGATCACCAACACATCGTATTAATGCGTAGTCAAACAGATCACCAACACATTTAATAATGCAGTAGTCCAAACAGATCACCAACACATTTCGTAATAATGCAGTAATCCAACAGATCACCAAACACATCGTTAATAATCAAACAATCACCAACACATCGTAGTAATGCAGTTAGTCAAACAGATCACAACAACATCCGTAATAATGCAGTAGTCAAACAGATCACCAACACATCGTAATAATGTAAGTAAATCAAACAGATCACCAACACATCCGTAATAATGCAGTAATCCAAATAGATCCCACACATACGTAATTAATGCAGTAATCAAAACAGATCACCAACACATCGTAATTAATGCAGTAACAAACAGATTCAACCAATTAAACACATTCGTAAAATCAAACAGATCACCAAACACATCGTAATAATGCAAGTAATCAAAGATCACCCAACCATTCGTAATGAATGCAGTAGTCAAACAGATCACCAACACATCGTAATAATGCAGTAATCAAAACAGGATCAACCAACACATTCGTAATAATCAAACAGATCACCATACAATCGTAATATTGCAGTAATCAAACGATCAACAACACATCGTAATAATTTAGTAATCAAACAGATCACAAACGCATCGTAATAATGCAGTAATCAAACAGAATCACCAAACACATCGTAATAATTGTAGTAATCAAAAGCGATCCACCAACACATCGTTAATAATGCAGTATCAAACAGATCACCAAACACATCGTTAATATTGAGTAATCAAACAGATCACCAAACACATCGTTAATATGCATAATCAAACGATCACCAACACATGTGTAATAATGCAGTAATCAACAAGATCACCAAACCACATCTAATAACTGCATAATCAAACAGATCACCACACATCGTAATATCAAACAGATCACCAACACATCGTAATAATGCCAGTAATCAAACAGAATCACCAATTAACCACATCGTAATAATCAAAACAGTATCACCACAACATCTTAATAATCAGTAGTCAAAACAGATCACTCAAACATCGTAATAATGCAGTAATCAAACAGATCACCAAACACATCGTTAATATTGCAGTAATCAAACAGATCACCAACACATCGGTAATTATTGCAGAATTCAAACAGATCACCAACACTCGTAATAATGTAGTAATCAAACAGATCACAAACGCATCGTAATAATGCAGTAATCAAAACAGATCACCAACACATCGTAATAATTAGTAATTCAAAAACATACCACACAGTCGTAATAATCAAACAGACCCATCACATCGTAATAATGCATAATCAAACGAGATCACCATCAATTCGTAATATGCAGTATCAAACAGATCACCAACAATCGTAATAATTGCAGTAATCAAACAGATCACCCAACACATTCGTCAATATCCCCACAGTAATCAAAACAGATCACATCACATCGTATAATGCAGTAATCAAACAGATCACCAACACATCGTAATTAATGCCAGTTAATCAAAAACAGTTCACCATCACATTCTAATAATGCAGTAATCAAACAGATCACCAACACATACGTAATAATTGCAGTAATCAAACAGATCCACATCACAGGCGTAATTAATGCAGTAATCAAACAGATCACCAAAACATCGTAATAAAGCAATTAATCAAACAGCATCACCATCCAACAACATTCGTAATAATGCAGTAATCGAACAGATACACCATCCAACAACATTCGTAATAATGCAGTCAATCACAACAGAGATCACCAAACACATCGTAATAATGCAGATAATCAAAACAAGATCATCAACAATCGTAATAATGCCAGTAATCAAACAGATCACCAAACACATCGTAATAATGTAGTAATCAAACAGATCACCCACACATCGTAATAATGTAGTAATCAAACAGCATCACCAAACACATCGTAATAATGCAGTAGTCAACAGATCACCAACAGTTCGTAATATGTTAGTAATCCAAACAGACATCAACACATCGTAATAAACATAATACAAACAGGATCACCAGTCCAACACATCGTATAATGCAAGAATAATCAAACTGATCACCAAAACACATCGTAATAATCAAAACAGATCACCAACACATCGTAATATTGCAGTAATCAAAACAATCACCAACCACATCGTAATAAAGCAGTATCAAAACATGATTCACCAACACATCGTGAATAATGCAGTAATCCAAACAGATCACCAACACATGTAATAATGCAGTAACAAAAACAGAATCACCAACACATCGTAAATAATCAAACAGATCACCAACACATCGAAGGAATTGCAGTAATCAAACAGATCACCAACTCATCGTAATAAGAGTAATCAAACGATCACCACACATCGTAATATTTGGCAGTAATAAAACAGATCACCAACACATCGTAATAATGCCCAGTATCAAACAGATCACCAACACATCGTTATAATGCAGTAATCAAACAGATCACCATCACATCGTTAATAATGCAGTAATCAAACAGATCACCGAACATCTAATAATGCAGTAATCAAACAGATCACCAACACATCGTAATAATGGCAGTACATCAAAACAGATCACCGACCACATCGTAATAATGCAGTAATCAAACAGATCACCAACACATCGTAATAATGCAGTAATCAAAATAGATCACCAAACACATCGTAAAAGCAGTAAGTCAAACAGAGCACCAAACACAATCGTAATAATGCAGTCATCAAACAGAGGCACGGTCCCAACACATCGTAAATAATGCAAGTATCAAAACAGATCACCAAACATCGTGATAATGCTCTGTGAATTTATTTTGGTTGACCAGACCGGTTCCGATTCTTAAGACGGTGTTGTCATTTCGAACAGTTATAAGGATAAATTCACAACTGCAGTAAAATTGGTTTCAGAGGGTCGGTTACTTTGAATTATACATAAAATCCGGAGCATTGCTATAAACAAAGTGGCCCATCGATGGGTTGAATTCAGATTCACAACATGCATATATGAGAATGAAATATGATTGTTTTACAGAAAGTGTTCTATATTATTAGTTTTCTTTGTCTGCTCAAACTCAGATAAAGTTCATGTACATGAAGCAGCAGTGGTTTTTATTATCCTGGTAACCATTTTCAGATATTTTCTGTGGCGAGAGACGTCTATGAAGTTCTCAAACGAATGCAGCCAGCCAGAATTCATACCTCATTGTGAAATATAAAGACGGGCGAGTGGAACATAAGAAAAGGGTTTGTAATGTTCATGTAAATCATTCACTCATTGAAATATAGAAAAATCAGACCCGTTGAATTACACAACATACACACACACACTCACGATAGGCGAAAAATACTTGTAAAGCAAATGAATATATATATACCTTGTTGATTTCAGACCATGTGTAATGTTTACAAATCCCCTGGAGCATTATGGGATACAGACTCAGGACATGATTTCGTTAGATGCAAATGAAGCATTGGTGATATACAGAGAGGATGAAAGCACCAAAGTGGTGACGCGATACGTTCAGTTTGGGCCCACTCTGGTCATGCCACAGGCCAACGAATGGTGAGAATTAGATTTCATAGTGAAATCCTTTATTTTGAAATATTATATGTATGTACATCAGTGATTTTTTAAGGCCCATTTTGGGTCCGAATATCAGCGATTTCCCCTCCCAAAAATTGTAAATTTTTTCCAATTTCATTTCCATTTTTCTCAATAATAGAATAAAGAAATGTAAATACATTTGGAAATAATAAACATTTGATGTGAATAATATCCATAATACTTAATAAAGAGTTATGAGAATGATGATTTAGATGGAACAATTGAAATTTTTAGATGGTTAAAGAAAGTAAGATATGTAAAAATAATGTTCGATATGATTTTAAACTTATTTACAATATAATTGATTTTTCCCAATTTTACTGAAATATCGACAATTTTTCCCAATTCGAGAGTCACAGGCATACATGTGATATGTACAGACTGTACACAAAATTGCACACTTTTTCAACCCTGTTCACTCTGTCACTCCTGTACATCAAAATTCATTCTAAATGATAAATTGTACAGATTTTCAGGTCTAGTCTATTGACCTATTTTTGATCACACTTCTGTAATCTGCCAAGAATATGAACTCTAACTGGAGTGAATGAACAGTTAGACTGATTTTTCATGACTATCCACAGTCCATGTAGCCCTAACTACAACAGGTGCTCTAACGGTGAACCACTGAGCTATCCAGGCCAATATCCACGGTCCATAGTCCATATAGCCCTAACTCCAACTGGTGCTCTATCCACTGAGCTACCCAGGCCGATATCCACAGTCCGTATAGCCCTAATTACAACAAGAGCACTAACCACTGAGCTATCCAGGCCAATATCCACAGTCCATAGTCCATATAGCCCTAACTACAACAGGTGCTCTATCCACTGAGCTATACAGGCTAATATCCACAGTCCATATAGCCCGAACTACAACAGGTGTTCTAACCCCTTTGCTAACGAGGCCAATATCCACAGTCCATATAGCCATAATTATATAGCTACAACAGGTGCTCAAATCACTGGGGCCATTTAGGCCTATATTCACGGTCCCTATGATAACCTAACTACAACAGGTGCTGCTAACCACTGAACTACCCTGGCCAATAATCCACAGTCCACCCTATAGCCCTAACTACAACAGGCGTGCTCAAATCACTGGGCCATTTAGGCCGATATTCACGGTCCCTATATAACCCTAATAAACAGGTGCTCTAACCACTGAAGCTACCCTGGCCAAATCCACAGTCCCATATAGCCCTAACTAGCAACAGGTGCTCAAATCACTGGGCCACTTTAGGCGATATTCACGGTCCCTATATAACCCTAACTACATACAGGTCCTTAACCACTGAGCTACCCTGGCCAATATCCACAGTCCATATAGCCCTAACTACAACAGGTGTCTAATCCTACTGACTATTCCAGGCGTCCGATATACCATCATGTCCGCTATAGCCTCTAACTACAACATAACATGTCTCATATCCGAATGAGCTATCCAAGGCCGATATCCCCACTGGTCCATATAGCCCTAACTACAAACAAGTGCTCTAACACTGAGTATCGAGGCCATATCCACAGTTCCATAGCCCATAACTACAACAGGCATGCTCATCACTGAGCCTACCCAGGCCGACTATCCAACAGTCCGTATAGCCCTAACTACAGACAGGTTGCTCTATCCACTGAGCTATCCTAGGCTAATATCCACAGTCCATTAGCCCTAACTACAAACAGGTGCTCTAACCACTGAGCTATCGAGGCCAATATCCACAGTCCATATAGCCATAACTTACAAAGCGTGCTCAAATCACTGGGCCATTTAGGCCGATATTCACGTCCTATATAACTCCTAATACAACAGGTGCTCTAACCACTGAGCTACCCTGGCCAATATCCACAGTCCATATAGCCCTAACTACAACAGGTGTCAAATCACTGGGCCATTTAGGCCGATATTCCGGTCCTATACTAACCCTAACTACAACAGTGCTCTAACCATGAGCTACCCTGGCCAATATCCACAGTCCATAACCCTAACTACAACAGGTGCTCAAATCACTGGCCATTTAGGCGATATTCACGGTCCTATATAACCCTAACTACAACAGGTGCTCTAACACTAAGCTACCCTGGCCATATCACAGTCCATAGCCCTAACTACAAACAGGTGCTCTATCCACTGGCTATCCAGGCCGATATCCACAGTCGTATAGCCTACTTACAACAGGTGCTTCTAACCAATGACTATCCAGCGCCGATATCCACTGGGTTCCATATAGCCTAACTACAACAGGTGCTCTAACCACTGAGCTACCAGGCCGATATCCACGGTCCGTATTAGCCCTAACTACAACAGGTGCTCTAACCCATGAGCTATCAGGCTGATATCCACGGTCCATATAGCCTAACTACAAACAGGTGCTCTAACCACTCGAGCTATCCAGGCTTAATATCCACAGTCCGTATAGCCCTAACTACAACAGGTGCACTAACCACTATGCTGTCCTTATTGACATCTATAGCGCTCAAGTAGTACGAACTTTCAGATGAAGTCCAATACATGTGATCATTTTTTCCGTTTCAGGTTTCATTCTTTCAGCTGGCATGGAACGGATCCCAGTAACAAGACACAGTTGATTCCCAATGCTCACCTATTCCAGAAGTTACAAATCATTCCAAGCCAGTTCTACTACAATGTAATTTCATATTTATACAAAACTTGTTCAATCAATTAATTTCTTTGTTCAGATTTTTAGGAATTGATAAATAGGCTTTATCATGACATGGGTATCTGTTTTGAGGATTTGAATTAATGGGCATCTTAGTTATAAATACACCTCCTTGAAAATGAGAGATTTCATTGTAACAGTGCTGATCATAACTAAGTTTGGAAACTCTAGGAATGATGATGGGCCTTAGGTTGATACTTTGTATAAGATACTGGGCCTGTGTTTATATAAAGGTTTGGATGGTATTGCCTTTGTCATACCTTACAGGTCAGGGTGCCATTGGTGGCAGTTTTTAACCAGATTCACTTTGATAACTTACTACTATGACTTGAAGGATATAATCCTCTTCTGAAGCAGGTTTATAAGGTATAAAAGCACAAGGCATTGTGAAAGAAAGTTAGAAACAACCATAAAATGTCACCACTCATGAGCAGCCATGGAATAAGAAACCCCATCATTTTCTTTTTCTGAAGATTGTTTTGTCATTATCAAGCCGGATAAATTAATTGCTCTGGATGGACTGGGGCACCTGAAAAACGTGACCTTATGTAATGGGTGTTTTCATATTATCATATATAAATGTTAATATGTTTATAAATATACTTTATTGTACTCAATATATTGAATGAATCTTACTTAGGTTCATGAAGTGCAGACTTAAAATGATGCACCAATCAGAATTAAGCTTATGTTATATTGAATGAATCTTACTTAGGTTGATAAAGTGCAGACTAAAGACGATGCACCAATCAGAATTAAGCTTATAATACCGGTATATTGAATGAATCTTTCTTAGGTTGACGAGGTGCGAACTAAAGACGATGCACCAATCAGAATTAAGCTGATGGTGTTCTATGAGTTAAAAGAAATAGAGACGATGGTGAGTATGTAGCTGATGAAATTTCGGGTAGACACAATCCAAATAAAACTACGATCATCTGAAGAAAATGTTTTGTATGGAACGTTTAAAACATTTATCTATTATTTCAGCTGAATTCCACGAAAGACCCAATCGCAGACATTATCAAGTACGATTTAACAATTACATACCTTTATATGTTAGATTAATGGAATAATAGAATCCTTCACTAGTGGGTGTGTGATGTGGACATTTAACAATTACATGCCTTTATCTATTTTATTAGATTAATAAAATCCTTCAATAGTGAGTGTGTATTGGGAAATTTAACAATTACATGTTTTTATCATAGAATCCTTTGTCTGTTAGTGTGTGATTAGGAAATTTTCATGAGGCGACAAGATTTGCAGTTCAGGACGAGGCTTTGCCGAGTTTACTGGACAGTTGAGTCTTGTCTCAAGGTCTCCCAATTAAACATGTGTCAGATTCCGTAAAATAACTAACTCCATGCCAATTAAACATGTGATTCTATAAGATAATTAACACCATGCCAATTAAACACATGATTCTAGAGTAACAGTGTATAACTTTCTTTTACAGCTGTGTGTGTGCTGATGTGGTTGCTTTTGCTGCCAAATACAGGTAAGCCCAAAAGTTGATAGCTGGTATTCCCAACAGTTAAAAACTGTGATTGTAGTCTATTTTCAATTTAAGATAGCATCATCAAAGAATATTGATACTGAAATATCAAACTTTTATGAAGGGTCTTATTTGTGTTATACATCCACCATCCACCTACCCCGCACCCAGAAAAATAAAATGAAGCGTTATTTTGATGTTTAAGTTTTCTCATTGATTCGCTTTTTGATTTAAAGCTATATTGAGTTTATGGAGAAGTCATCAGAACTCAACGATCTCGCAAATTACCCACAACTGAAGGAGCGCAGCAAGAAGATCGGATACGAAATCTCCAAAATGGTGTATCGCGGCTACCACGCACACCCCGAGCTCCAGCGCATTCACGACTCATCAATTCAGACTCGCACCAAGCTTAAATTGGCTGTAAGTATTTAAAATTATCTGTGTATATTCTGGATGATATAAGAAATGAATGTAACATTTTTTCGGGTGATGCAGGTATCACCGAATTTTGGACGGTAAAACTGCATCAATGCGTGAAGCGCGTTGATGAAAAGTTTTACCGTTCAAAATCTCGGTAATAACCTGCATGTCACCCGAAAAAATATATGATTTTTTTCTTATCATTTGATTTTATATTACAGCAACAAAATAATGTTCAATAGACTTTAATTGTTGTTCAGGTATGTGATCGAAAAATCACCTCAATTCTTAATAGGTGTTTTAACCAATGAGAATCGGCGCTAGGTGATCACGTGAAATAAAATTAAATAATAGGTATTTCTGACTGTAGAAGTGAACATTGCTGTTTCTGAATTTTTTATAAAGAATTTTTTTGTCATTTGAAACAGACATGCAATGTGCATATTATACAAAGTAAGAAACTGACTTGAGAAAGTGGCATTTATAGAAATGAATGTATATGCAGTTGTATATGATGCTGTTTGGAAAGTAAATCTGTATTGAAGGTGCTTGACCCAAATTTATAGCAGTTTCTGCTCTTCTTGCAGATACAATTAGCAAAAGTTTCAAACTTACAAAAAAAACTTTTCTTGAGTTATCGATCACAACGGAAATGTTGACGAACAAGACGGGCTGACAGACAACACAGGGTGCATGTGCCGCTGTGGACCCCAGAATTATACACATCTGCCACTATTTTTGTAGGGGTACAAAAATGCCGTCGGTGCAAAGTTTCAAAACCTTGTACGAATAAAAAAAAACTTTTTAGTTATTTCGCATACACAAACTTCGGTTTACGCATCAGACGA
>CAJDSM010021604.1:6222-38235 GCA_903981925.1 Ostrea lurida
AACTAGTCTGGTGAGGGTGGGTGTGAAGTGGGAGAATGCGGTTGTGCAGAGAGAACGGTCATCTCACCTACCTAGGGTCATCGAGTGAGAGTGGAGTACATTAGTAAGCGAGAGAAATGCTATGGTTTGATAATAAATCAAAAAATAAAAGGAAAGGAAAGAAGAAAAAATGGGTATTAATCGAGGTGACACACACAGGAGTGAGGAAAAAGTAAAAAGGGGAAGAAATAGAAGAAACTGAAAAAGAGAGAGAAGAATGCGACGGGCGGTATGTTCAGCTGGCCCGGGTGGACCGGATAGGCGCGTTGCATATGATCAACGTGCATTGAAACAAATAATCATAACACAAATTGGAAAGCTACACTATTTGAACCCTTCAGGAACCATGTTGCTGCACTTCCACACTTACGAAATAGCACCCCCGTGCTAAAGGGTTGGCTGAAGTATGTATATTGCACACTTGCGCGGCGTAAGCCCCTCAGACCCAATTCAAAAAAAGAATGAGCTGAGCCACAGCGTTTGACTAGTGGGAAAAAAAGACTAGGGTAGAGCACGTAATGTGCGATCGACGGAAAGGCAAGACCATCCAGGGACACCAGGGATGCAGCCGCCCTCTGTAATATATTGCCAACCTCCACTCGCGGGAAGCCAACGAACCGTTACTAATAATAGCCATCGATGAGGGATAATCGACAGAGCAGGACGGAGAGTGGAGGAACTGCTTCGCACCGGCAAGTTCCTCATCACTAGCCTAGGGAAATAACACCCGCTGGGGGGTTAACAGTCAGTATGGCATAAGTAAATAGGGAGAGTTCGAGCTTACACCTTAGATAATCGGATGAGCTGATGGCATACGAGGGATACCTACGCTGGAAAGAATTCCGAGTGGCTGGGCACGAACAGCACATTAGGGAGGAGGACACGCGTCCTACTTTAATTAGCATTGGTGCTTGAAGAGAGTACGAGTAGATAAGGCTAATTATAGCACTGGCATGAATATGAATTTGATATCAGTTTTAATAAATATTAATCCTCTGTGTTGGTAGATTGATATTACAATTTGATGCCGACTTGATACACCGATCACATAGTTCCCGGGGGATAACTATCTTTTAATCCGCGTGGCTAATTTCTCTTGGTAGGAGGAATCCAACGGGTGCGGAAAAGTATGGAATCAACGGCTTTTGAGCACCGAGCCTAGCCAATAGCTGAGGGTAGCTGGGGTGCTGCAAAAAATTGGTTTCTTGTAGATGAAAAGTGGTGGAGAGGGGGGGGGCGATTAAATACTGACAAAGCGCGAGGAGAATGGTGACAATGCGTACCCTCCTAGCCGAGATTGAGAAGAATTTGAAGCAAAATAAGGAACCTGAAAAGTGGATAACTGTAGGCAATAAATATAAGGCGAAACGGACTCACATGGATGGGGAGAATAATGGACGCTGAAAAGTGGTCACAGCCAAGGCGGAGGTCAAAGCGGTCCCAGGACCATCTGCAGGCAATGTATGAGTGAACAATCGACTGTAGTGTAAATCCGCGACTCTGACAACGATCGCCCGTTTTTCTAGTGTGACGGTAAGCTGGATACTGTCAGATGCCGGGCGAGTGACTCTTAAACAGGGCGTTTGTGTTTGACTAAGCACACTATTATGGCTCATGTTTAGGATGTTTATCATCGTAGACTCGCTGTAGATCTACGATAACAGGAGCTCGACCAACCTAGCGCCTCATATCGGAAAAAGTATACGGTTTCAAATCACCTACGACCTCATTGAACAGCCTGCCAGGCAGGCATTTCGTTTTGTTCGACTCTAGGCGGGGCTAATGGTTTTTCTGAGGACAGTCCATGCCGCCGAGACACTAAGCGGATTCATTAATATTTTTGCCCGCGAATGATTTCGCTGAGGCGAGGTCGGAGTCACATAGAAACCGTACGTGACAACCATTGTTTATGCCATGAGATAGATGAGATAGGATGAATGTGATTAAACGAGATTACTTTTCTGAAAGATAATCAAAATAAGTAAATAATGTTGAATTATTTTTTATTTTTTTTTTATTATTAGTTTAGTTTATTTGAATATGGAAGATTAATTTTATATGTTTAGTATTTTTTTTCTATCTACTCAGCTTTCTTGCACTTACTACACTGGAAATAATGAGTGTATTGACTTCTCTGTGCACAAGGAATTAAACTGGACGTCTTAAGATATATGCGATCTATCACTAAGGTGACGACTTAAGTATCATAAGAGTGTTACCTATAAGACCGACAGTTTGGCCCGAGGGTGTCCTCAAAGTCGTCCGGCCAACCTTGTTCCTTTGTTGGCTAACATTCTCCTAATAAGCTAAACTCCCGAAGAGTCCACAGCTGAGGTCATTGCGGAGTATAGATGATTTTTTGTGTTCATACATAAATCTAGACGTCTAATGGTTTCGTAGTATTAAAAATTACATTCAATAGTGAAAAACTGAACGACTTATATGCGATGTAGTTAGTGTACATTGAAATCTGATGCATTGAACACAGTTTAATTAGGGGATTTTATAGTCGGGTTCAAGATATGCCGAGTATGTTTTCTAAGTGATGTGATCTAGAGAGTAATCTACAACCTTGAGCAGCACTACAGTGACTTTATTTTTGAAATAAAAAAAAGTAGAATAATTTAAGAGTGCGTATTGGGCCCACGACTGGAAGCGTTACGCAGGTAGGAATAAATATATTGTTGTATTATAGTATCTGAACCCTCAGTTTTTGCCATCTTTCTCTTATATATAGCATCCAGCCATTCGACTCTGGTATTTCCACCTTTCCCATCATTAGCTCGAACTCAACCACTTCAGTGATGGTTCTCGTCTGTGACCTTTGCCCCCACGGCCTTTGTCATGCTTTTTTAGTTTACCGATATTTCCCTGGGCAATTGTGTTGACTACCGTCAAGTTCCACATTGATCCCTTGTCCTCTCTTGTATTCAATACATCGGCCTTATTATAGAGTGGTAAGTGATTTCTCTGAGTCAACGACTGGGGATTATAATCGTAACTCGAGTAACAGATCGTCCTCGAAAATGTCAATATATGTAAAACTGCATTACAATTTTTTTTTCCGTTAATTGACGTACATACTGTCTTGCACAAGCTATTTTCAATTCAAATATATGTCCATTACGAGTCATATAAATACTCGAATATACGATAACATTAAATAAGAGAGAGTGATCCTTCTCCTTACTTCTTTCCCTTAGCTTTTCCAATTAACTCTCCAGCGTTTTTGCCACTACACCACCCTTCCTGGTCCCGCCGGAGCGTATTTCCTCCCATCCTGGTCTGAACCGCCCTTTCCGGTCGGTCTGCTTTCTTTGCATGAAGGGAACACCCACAACCCCTGAAGCCACCTAGCATACGCTTTACCCAACCTTCTTTTCTCCCTCCTGGCACCAAGAAGTCCTCTTCATGGCTTCCATGGGTACAGCGTACTTTTGGTCCGTTTGTCTAAACCCATCGCCCGTGATTTACACTGTCTTATGCCGACTCCCCCTTACTTTCTGTATTGCTATCCAGCGCTCTGTTTTCCGCCGGCTGCTTAGTTTGTGTGTTTTGTGCCCGTCTGGGTCCCCCACCTTCATCGCCTGTATCTGTCCATGTAGTGTTTCCTAAATCTCACCCTGCCGTGTTCCCCTTCCAATGTTTCGTCAAAACCCTGCAGTCAGAGGCCTTGTCTCGATTCGCACGCGCTGGTCTCGTTCCACGGTCTTCAAGCGCTTTGAACTTCTGTTTAAATATCTGCAACTTTACACCTTTTGCCGTAATCACAACACCTCGGTTCGCCCGTGGTGCACGTTCCCACTTGCTCGTTAACTTCCCGTCCATGGCGCTTCTGGATGAATTTCACCGACTTTAACACAATAATTTTAAAACGGGGTTTTGCGGTCAAGAACGCTGATTTCCCAACTCTGCTCTAACCTCTACATATTGTCCTTTTGTTAAAAATGGGCATCTAGTTGCAGGTTTTTTTTTTTTTTTTTTTTTTTTTTTTTTTTTTTTTTTTTTTTTTTTTTTTTTTTTTTTTTTTTTTTCGCTGGGCAAGGCGTTTCCATTAGTGTCAATGTTGAATTTGTAATTCTATATGCATTGCAGGCGATTTGATGTTTACAATGAGATAATATATTTTCAACATTTCGTTTTCAGTAAATCATTACATCCCTAAGTAATCTATTGTTGCTATTGTTCGATTAAACAGAAGAATAATCTGTAATAATATTGCCAAATTCAAGTAATCGATTTATAATCGATTCATTTTTGAGTAATCGCTGCCCATCCTTGCCTGGAGGACATGCAACATGCAGGTAATAGTCCTACAGGGGTCATGTAGTCCACCGGCTACCATCGTGGATCAAACTAGATACATGTAGTAATCAGAATGCAGGTTCTTTTGAATAATTAAGGGTCTGTAATTTTTTGTTAAATGGTACTGCCCACTTTTATTTTTTTTATGCCATGACTTATAGATGATGGAAGCGTCTTCGCAGGCTACAGAAGCGGAGTCACAAAGTCGTACGGAATGCGCGAAGGCCTAGAAGGGGTTCTAACTCTGGATTGAAACCGAGACAGTTGCAAAGAGCTGAAAGAGATTTGAACAGGTCATGTACTTCAGATACTTCTTTCAGCATACTGTTGATTTAATGTAGGTTCATCTGTACTGAAGGTTCGTGGTCCATACTCACTGTATTTTTGAGCTGTACCATTTTCATTTAATGTTGATACAACGAGTACAGTGACCCTTGCACAAAACATCTTGCAATCTGGTGTTATCATTTTAAGATAACTTTTATAAAACTTAGTCGGACGAAAAGTTTATCATTTGGTACTGAAGAATTGTAAGTATTGAGCTTTTGGCCAAAAACCGTAAATGTTAGTTAAAATAGTATTTATGAAATTTTTTGTGATTCTGTTTTTAGCCGACGCATTAGAATGCTATGTATGAAATTGATTACTCAAGAATGACTTGGTTGTAGATGAATAAATTAAGGATGGATGAACCAGAAGGTATTATAGTAATACTTCCAATTTTCCTTGATTTTTTTTAATAACTTCTCAAAGTATTTAGTAACTTTGTATGTATAATTATGTACACACACGTGTGATCTAAATGACTGTAAACATAGCAAAGAAACTTCTTACTGATTGCGAAGTCACAGAGTACTGTACATTTGTACCAGTTTGACCTGGATTGGAATGCTTTAATTAAATGGACCATACTTATCAATAATAAGCAATCGTTATGTCTTATAGTGATTAAGATATTTCATTTTCATTTTGAACAAAACCATTTTAGGTAAAGAAAGGCTTTCTGAACATGTTGGACAATGCCTACATACAGAGAGAGCCATTCGGAGTTGCTCTGGTGATGGGGGCCTGGAATTACCCCATTCAGATTACAATCTTGCCAGTGTTTGGAGCACTTGCAGCTGGGAACTGTGTCGTCCTGAAGCCGTCCGAACTAGCCGCCTCCACTGCCCAGCTTCTGGAGGAGTTGATTCCTAAGTACTTGGACAATGTGAGTTTTTGATATTTGGTAGGATGCTATCGGGCATGAAATTGTTAGCTCAGACTTACATACACTGTACTGGTTGCGAAGTCACAGAGTACTCTCTCTCTCTCTTTCTCTCTCTCTCTCTCTCTCTCATGACATACATGCATTAGTGTTAAAAGAAAAGACACAGATACCTGTGTAGTCATATCATTGCTATCAATGGTTTTATGTGGCTTTATTAGATTTTAGTACCATTGTATAGTAGTGGAAAAATAAAATTTTGCTTTCAAGGACTGTGTAAAAGTAGTAAATGGAGGAATCCCGGAGACCACAGCTCTGCTTAAGGAGAGGTTTGACTACATTTTCTACACAGGGAACACAATGGTGGGCAAAATTGTGATGAAGGCTGCAGCTGAATACTTGACCCCTGTTACCTTAGAGCTGGGTGGAAAAAGGTCAATTGAGTTTATATATATCACAGATGGTAACCATATGTTGTAAACAAGATTTTTTTGCAAAATGAATGTTGGTGAAAAAAATTATGAAGTTGGAAATCACCATGTTTGCAAAGCGTAAGTGTTCTTATTAGCAGAGAAACCCTTAATTTGTTATATTTACATAATAATAACAGTGCATGTATATTGAGTATGATAGAATAAAAACATGATCATGTCACTTTGTCTCTTCAGCCCTGTGTATGTAGATGAAAACAGTGACCTGAGTCTTGTGGCTAGGAGAGTATCCTGGGGGAAATTGGTCAATTGTGGACAAACTTGTATTGCGCCAGATTACGTCATGTGTAAAAAAGATATACAGGTACTCAAAATGTAAACATGGATAAAATTAGTGGAAGAAAGAAAATTACTGTTATATTTGAAGTTTTGTCTTTGAAATACATGTATAAAGTGGAACCTCGTTATCTTGAACTTGAGTGGACAAGGAATAAGTTCGAATTATCCATGAATTCGAGATATCGAGGGTAAAAAATACTAAGATTTAATAAGTGGTTGGGACCTCCAAATTAGATTGACAAAACTATGGTATTCGAGATATCAGTGTTCGAGATATCGAGGTTCAACTGTAGTTGGTTTACACTGAAAAGTTTAAAACGGTAAGAAAATTAGATTAAATAAGTGTTGCTAGGCATTTTGAAAAGCCAATTTTTTTTAATGAATAATTAGGACAAGCTGGTGGAAGAATGCAAGAAAGCAATGACGGAATACTACCCAGATCCTGCCAAGTCTGAAGATTACGGGAGAATCATAAACGAAAGACATCTCCAGTATGTTCATTTTGTGTATTTACTTTGTAACAATAATAGAGGATATGATTAT
This sequence comes from Ostrea lurida, assembly GCA_903981925.1. Classification (NCBI taxonomy): domain Eukaryota; kingdom Metazoa; phylum Mollusca; class Bivalvia; order Ostreida; family Ostreidae; genus Ostrea; species Ostrea lurida. The sequence goes on from CAJDSM010021604.1 coordinate 13,087, forward strand.
AGAAGTCAAATGAAAAGCATGAGAGCCTAAACATTTCTACTGCACAGGCATTTCAGAATGAATTACTTTTCTTCATAATTAAACATTTATGATATTGGTGATCTAAGAAAGACAATTTAGGATTTTAAAATTTGTGCTCTCAAGGACTGTGTAAAAATCATAAGGGGATGTATCTCAGGAGACCACATCTCTGAGGATTTTACAAGTATGATTGATTTAAAAGTTATGCTTTGTTTATTTTAAGTCGTATTAAGTAGGATTGATTTCAGGGTTATGATTTTGTTTATTTTAAGTTTTATTAAGTAGTTGATTTAAGTGTTATATTTTTGTTTATTTTAAGTCGTATTAAGAAGCTGATTTAAGCGTTATGTTTATTTTAAGTCGTATTAAGAAGCTGATTTAAGCGTTATTTTTTTTTATTTTAAGTCGTATTAAGAAGCTGATCGATGGATCGGGGAAGGTGGCTATTGGAGGAGAAGTCGATGCTAGTCAGAAATACATAGCACCCACAGTTCTCACTGATGTCAAGTCTACGGACCCTGTCATGCAGGAAGAGGTACAGGGCTTTTTTTTCATCAGGACAAAAGTTGCCAAATCAGAGCCTCATTGTAGAATGGAACCTACCCACCCCCATTTTTTAGGTCATATGAGTTACTCGTTTAAATATAAAATGGCGAAATAACAAAGTATTAAACAGTTACTCGGTTAACTTATTGCAATTGACCAGTGTCTGTTGTTGTGTGCTAACAATTGAATATCTATTATTATTTCCTCTTAATAACTATTATTCCAATTCTTTTCAAATTTGGCATGACTAAAACTGTAAATTTTATGATCCTCTGGGTAGAGATCATTCTGACCCGAGGAATGGCCAATACCAAAGTTACAATTTCATAGTGTCATTTTTCTGCATAGAATTCAAATGAAGATTTTGATAATTTTGATGTATCACAAATTTCCTGAATTCATGCACTAACCTGTGGGTTGAGAAAAATAATCTCATTGTTATTTACTTGCGTGGTGATAGGGAGAGTTCCACCTCTGTGAACAAGATCTGTCTAGGATTCGGCAAAGCCTCGTTCAAGACTGCAAATCTGGAATTCCCTATCCCACGCATATGATTAATGAAGATACTATTACGTTCGCACGTGCGTAAATGGTATCTTAATTACTATGATAAATTGAAGAAATAGACTGTTTCCAGTGGTAAGAAGGACTATAATGTCCAATCTTGATGTTACTCTCTCAATATTACAGTTTAAAGAAAGAACATTTTTTACCAGTTTTCAGTATTTATTTTTTTTAGGAAAATGGCCTTTAAAGGAATTCATATTTGATCGCCTTTTTGCTGTGAAGCAAGAGAGCTAATTATTGGTTGCATTAACACATGTAATATATGAAAACCTCTGTTCACTCAATATCAAACACTGAACAATGCCACTCAGTGGTGCATTATTATGCCAAACAGTGAGACCCAACTGTTCCAAATTTTAGACTCTATTCATTTCTTGAGATTCATGAGAACATCATTGTCGCAAAAATTTCTTGTCGTGAACCAGTCCTTGAATGTTTGTCATATATAATGAAGAAAAGTTACTTGATCATGGAAAGTACTCACTGTGAACCAGTTTTCTACAGTACTTCTGTTTGCAGTGTAGGGTACATACACCACAGGCAATATAGTCTTGTTGTAAATGTTTTTCTGGTCTGAGGAGGAAATGAGTATTTTCATAAGGACTTTATTAGTTTCTGCTCTGTACATGTGTTGTTTGGTTTCTCCTGTTAAATTACTAAATAAACAGTGATAATTTTGTATTACAGGTGTTTGGGCCAGTTCTCCCCATTATGCCCGTCAGCAGTGACGAAGAAGCCATTGCCCACATCAACAATGGGTATATAAATCTAAACGGAGCAATGGCCATTGATTTATAGACATTCCGATACTTTACATGACATTTGGTTTGTGTTTGTGTTGCTCATGAGATTTAGGAACATTTGGAGATGATGCTATTATCATCACATTACAGAGAGAAGCCTCTAGCCATGTACATTTTCTCCAAGAACTATGATGTGGCCAAGAAGTTTCTGAGCAACACAAGCAGTGGAAGCTTCACATTCAATGACACGATGATGCAGGCAGGAGGTAAGTACACTTGGGATAATTATCAGGAAGATTCTTCATTGATTATCCTTATTTTATTGGGAGTTGTACTTAGTTCATCTTCCTCAGTCATTGGACATAACATGCATAGATACATTGCATCCAAAGGATTTTTGTGTGAGCTGCCTCACCCTTTCACCTTCCTTTGATGCATAGCAGATGTAATAGAAAATGTCTATTTAAACATGTAGTCCCCCATTTTCAGTAATGACGCTACCGTTTGGAGGGGTGGGTTCCAGTGGTACAGGAGCTTATCATGGGTTCCATACCTTTGACACCTTCAGCCACAAAAGATCTGTTCTTGAAAGAAAGCATGGGGGTGAAGGAATGATATCGTAAGTATTTATTTAGTTACGAAATTTCTTTAAGAATTAATTTTTGTGGTAGTACATGTAAATGTTATGGTGGGCATTTTAGTAGACCTCGGTCACTGATCAGGATAGCTTAGTGGGTAGTGATGTCGATAGCTAAGTTAGTAATGACATGGATAGCTAATATGGATCTATAGCTAAGTGGGTAGTGACCTGAGTATTATAAGGGTAGTGACCTGGATAGCTAAATTGGTAGTGACAATTCACACGAATATTTGAGTGGGTAGAACAGCTGACTAGTGATGTAGAAGTCCTGGGTTGATGTCGGTCCAGCCAAAGTTTTTTTTTTAAAGAATTGCATGGACATGGAAAGAATATATAGCTCTCCCACCAATTTGTTACAACTTGAAATACAGTCAAACTTCGTTATCTCGAACCTGATGGGACCAAGAAAAAAGTTCGAGATATCAGTGAATTTGAGATATCGAGGGTAAAAATACTAAGAAAATAGGTGGTTGGGACCTCCAAATCAGTTTGACATAACCATGGTATTCGAGATATCAGTGTTCGAGATATCGAAGTTCAACTGGACATGTAATTATGAAAACGGGAAATTTATAATCATGTAGTTTGAACTGAAAGAGGTTGAAAATTTTTAGTTTCAGAGAATGAAAGTGAAACATTCGGGAAATTTATAATGATATATGATATATGAACTTTATATGCACAACCATTTTGTCAAGACCAAGTGGATCACATGTACATGTGTAAGGAAGGAAAGGGGGGGGGGGGGGTAAAAACAAACCATCAGTTTCAGAAAAATCCTGATCTCACAGAACTGACCTCCTGCAAAATGGATTTTGTTTTTAAAAGACAGATTTGCTACAAGGAGTATTCTTTGATTTGAATTTGAGATCATAATTCTGGAAATATTGTGTCATATAATCCACAGAATAAGATATCCACCATATACTGAAAAGAAGTTGAGCACAATAAGCTGGTTAACAAAGAAATCACCAAAATCAGGTGGTCTTTGGTCATGGCTGGGATTCTAAAAAGTAAACACAAAATTGTTCAAAATGTGGAATGTGGTAAGTCGGCAAAACAAGATCTAGACCTGCCAGTTTGCTTTGATCTCCAAAGTTGTCTGATGTTGAATTTCAACTTCTGAATCACTTGAATTCTTGTGAAAGCTACTGGAAAGCAAGATTCCACATGTAGAACAGGAAATGACATCAAATCATAACTTATGAAATGGACAATAACATTTTTGACAAAATGAATATACATGTACAAAGGTACAAGTTTAATTGGCTGATAAAATACCATTCTTTAAAATAAGTCAGATGGGACAGCTTAACAGTGGCCTTCATAAGCCTATGTGGACTGTTTGATTTCTAAACTATACACACGGTTCTGCAGTTTAAGAGGTAAAGTCAAACTTTGAACATCAATAATTGAAAAACATTGTATTAAATGAAATGATATAACATCCACATATCGTAATTCAGTATTAAAATAATTGCGACATATGATTTCTGAGTAGTTTTTCTTGAATTAGTGAATTTAAATTAAGGATTTCATCAACAAAAGAAAAACTTCTTCTGTTAACGTTCCAAAGCTTTTCCACGTCAATAAAACAAATGAACAGTTTGCTGTTTTCAATGAAATTTGGTATTGATGTACATTATAAAGAAGATTGACTTTACAACTCTCTCAGACCATTGCAATGTTGGCACAAGCACAGACCTGTATGGCTAATGGGAAAGCTAGTATTAAAGCACTTGTCAGTGTAATTTGAAATCCCAAAGTGATATCATTGCTGCAGAAATAGATAACAGAGAGAAAACATGAGAAAACATGACAGTGACTGGCACAAAAATAATGCATTATCAGTGTTCTGTCCCTGTGGGTAACAGGTTTTGCTTTGTGCACATGTTGTGAACGTACTGAAATTCATCATTTCATCAATATAGATCTATTCATCAGTTATGTGTCAATTAGTGCTTGGGAAAAAAAGAATCATTCAAATATTGTTGAGAAATGTTACTACTGTGGAATCATTTTAATTCGTGGGGCCAATGTTCATGGTAAGCAAAATTTTGATGGTTCGTGGGGACGTAATTTCGTGGGTAATTAATAAATAATGCGAACAGCATAATATTTATTAAGACTAAAAGGAAATAAAACATGTTCGTGGGACGTAAATTCGTGGTTGAGGGTGACCCATGAAATCCACGAACATTGGTCCCCCACGAACAATGACGATTCCACAATATTCTGTAAACAAACATCAAAACTTAGTAAAACTTAGTAAAATCAATATATTTGGGTTTCACTAATTGGCAAGAATAAAATATATCCGATGAAATTTTTGTCTTTCACAATGCCCCTGCTAACTTTTCGTCGTCACGTTCATTAACGCAGTGGTGGGTATTTACGAAGGTGCTTTCCATTTTTCCACAGAGTTCGATATCCACCATATACAGAGAAAAAAGGGAGCATTGTTAAGTGGCTTATGAAGAAAGCACCCAAAAAATCAGGTTTACGAACCCTGATGCCTTATTTCTTGTTCGGAACTATTTTTGCTGTTCTATTCAAGGTAATCAATAGCATTCAAGTTTCACGGGTTATAGATGAATGCTTGCATTAATTGTTTCACATTCTGTATGGTCCAAGGATTTTGTTGTTTTTGAATGTATACATATTTTAATTTTGTTTACACAATGCTGCCTTTTAAACTCTAATAAGTTGAACGCTTCTTTAATTTTTGCACAAAAATAGAATTGCCTGGTGTTGGGGACTAGCTGTTATATATTCTATATGTCATCAATAGTATCAGCCAATCAGAATTTAGCATGCACCTGTTCTGCTACTATTTCTGTGAACTAGACCTATTGTGACTTATCATATTCATGTATTTCACAGTTTGCATGTATATCTGAAAAATGTACTAGAATACTGGAAGGAAAGGTTTTGACAATGACATACAAATGATCATGTAGTAGTACCAACTGTGGGCAAGATTGCTAGAGTAATGCGATTCTCACAGATAGTTCATGTATAGTGCAGTTTAGATGCTGAACATCAAATGTTATCAAATCTTATTAATTCTGTGAATGGTTAAGGCCAAAAAAAATGTATATTTCAGGTGACCTGACTGACCCTAAATATATCCATCAACCCTAATTTTGTTTTATATTTTGTTTTTCTATTTTATTGTCACTGTATATCAGAATTCAGTCATGTATTGTGTAGTTTGTTGATAAACATTATGGTCTTTACTAATCCCCCCCCCTCCCCTATTAAACACATTGAATAACAATTGAAACCTTGAATTATAAACTGATTAAAAAAAATTGGGAAAAAGAATTTTCTACCCACCAACCCTTAATTTTTTAAAATCTGAGGTAACCTAAAACAAACACATTTTTGTTTTTTTGGCCTTATAAAAATTCCCTTATTCTCTATTTACAATGATTTGGAAAGAATTAGGATACTTACAAAATGGCAGTTGCTATAAATAAAGTGTTAGCCAATCAGAATGAGCACAATGACCGTTTCAACCATAATGCATTAGAATACCCCCCCCCCCCCAAATGCTTAGGTTGATTGACATTTTCAAGCTTCATAGTTTGGTTGTAAAAGTGCATATATTAAATTCCCCAAAACGTATAACTTGTAAATTTTCTATGATGTTGTATTATCCCTCCCAATGATGAATATAACTTGATCTGACAATACAGATTTCCACCTCTGTTAATTATACCCCCCGCAAACGAAGTTGGGGGTATATAGGTTTCACCTGTCTGTCTGTCTGTCGTCTTCGTCGTCTCGTCTGTCTGTCCGAAATATGTTGTTGTCCGCAACTCCTCCTAAACGACTTGCAGGATTTCAATGAAACTTTGTGGAGTGTTAGAATGCATAATGGAGATGTGCATAGTGTGAGGAATTTATTATTGGACAATTTTTGTACAAGATATGAATGTTTTGGACTTAGGCATTTATCACCAAAATACCTATGCATCAGTGCATTGTCCGCAACTCCTCTAAACACTTGCAGGATTTTATGAAACTTTTGTGGAGTGTTAGAATATATAATGGAGATGTGCATATTGTCAGAATTTTATTTTGGACAATTTTTGTACAAAATATGAACGTTTGGACTTGGCATTTTTCACCAAAATACCTATGCATCAGTGCGTTGTCCGCAACTCCTCAAACGACTGCAGGATTTTTATGAAACTTTGTGGAGTGTTAGAAATATAATGGAGATGTGCATATTGTCAGGAATTATTTTGGACAATTTTTGTACAAAATAGAAACGTTTGGACTTAGCATTTTCACCAAATACCTATGCAACTCAACGTTGTCAGGAATTCATTGATTTTCAGGAATTTTGGTACAAGATATGAACGTTTTGGACTTAGATTTTCACCAAAATACCTATGCATCAGTGCGTGTCCGCAACTCCTCCTAAACGACTTGCAGGATTTTTATGAAACTTTGTGGAGTGTTAGAATAATATAATGGAGATGTGCATATTGTCAGGAATTTTATTTTGGACATTTTTGTACAAAATATGAACGTTTGGACTAGGCATTTTTCACCAAAATACCTATGCATCACGCTTAGTGCAGGAATTATTGTGTTGGACAATTTTGTGACAAAAGATATGAACGTTTGGACTTAGGCATTTTTCACCAAATACTGCATCAGTGCGTTGTCCGCAACTCCTCCTAAACGACTTGCAGATTTTTTATGAAACTTTGTGAGTGTTAGACACGTAATGGAGATGTGCATATTGTCAGGAATTTTGTTTTGGACAATTTTTGTACAAGATATGAGACGTTTGGACTTGGGCATATTTTCACAAAATACCTATGCATCAGTTGCGTTGTCCGACAACTCCTCCTAAACGACTTGCAGGTTTTATTGAAACTTGTGGAGTGTTGTAAATATATTATGAGATGTGCATATTGTCAGGAAGTTTTAATTTGACATAGTTTGTACAAGATATGAACGTTGGAACTTAGGAAGTTTTTACAAATAACCTAGCATCAGATGCGTTTGTCCGCAAACTCCTTCCTAAACGACTTGCAGGATTTTATGAAATTGTGGAGTGTTAGATCACGTAATGGAAGATGTGCATATTGTCAGAATTGTGTTTGGACGAATTTTTTGTACAGATATGAACGTTGGACTTAGGCATTTTTCACCAATGTAGTGCTTAGTGCATGTCACATAAACTCCTCATAAAGAATATATATACTAGTATTACCCAATTGATCAGGAACAACTTCTGTTTTAATCTGAGAAAATCTTGTTGTGTTCATTATGTAGTGTGCCCCCGGGGGTATTAGTCCCGATAGGACAGTTCTAGTTGGGTTTAACTAAGAATCAGGGGAATCCATTATATTTTATATGGTGAATTGTATTCATTTTACTCATATAAACATGGAATTTGTTTTCATTTTAATCACTTTTGAAATAAAGTTTGCAACTGTCATGAATTGCTTTCACTTCCAGATCTAGCTCTGCATTTATGTGCTATACTCCATGATTGCTTTCAATTAACCACTACTCAGACACTAATTACTTGCTTTTCTGTTGAAAATATTTATAAAGATGTTCATCATGTTTTGTAAAATATTCAAATGTATTTCAAATACATGTAGATCTATAAATAATTCAAAAGTTAAAACAAAATCGTCTACGATGTAATTTCTGTTCATTTCTTCAGTAAATGATATACTTTACTTACTTTTTGCTCTTAATTTCAGTTATGATACTTTTCCTGAATCAATATTTTATAAATATACTTGCAGTATTGCGTGATCTCTCTCTATATATACTGTATATATACATGTATATAAACTACTGTATATTTCAGGTGTGTGGATTTCATGATAAAATCCCATCACTTCACTGACGACTTTCAAAATGTGACACCATGCAGCATATATGCAAATCATAATTGTAACTGTGGACACACAACAACAGGAGATGGACGATTTTTGTGTTGTTGATACATCTTTGCAATGATCATGTATACTGTAATTTATAATAATTTTCTGTTTTTATAAAATAAATGGATGAATGAAGAAATGATCAAATATTATGCTAGCTATTGGAGTGTACATTATGTTTAATAGAGTTCTGTGAATTTTGATTATTTAGTATCATGAATAAACTTTTGCATGTATGAAGTCCAGAATTTGGTATAGAGGATTTTACAATGTTAGTCTTGAGTCTTCTGTCTCACAGTGCTCTCTTCGGTCGTAATTCTATTGTTTGTAAATATTAGTGCATTCCATGTACACAGCATGATTTCTCTCTTTCTTTATCTTTTTTTATTTATTATTTTTTGCTGTTGTTTTCATTAACTCTAATTGTAGTAGTGCTACAAATAATAATTGCAATTGTTACATTAAAAAAAATACCTGCAATAAGTTGCACAATCTATGAAAGGGTGACTATTCCTGGAAAAAAATATATGTACCGGTACATATATATTTACAAAAGACTTAGGTTGTTGTGACCATAGCTACATGTTGAATTTATTGTACTTTTTTTGCATGTTTTAAATTTATAGACTTTTACCAGAATTAAGGTATTGGTTTGTCTGGTCATGTATTTACAATGAGTGAAATTTGAGTCATAGAAAAACTCTGAACACATGTAAATTTTCTCTAAATGCAGTATTTATTTTAATTTAGTCATATATTATTTGGAACATATATGAAAATATACATTATAGTATGTATGTGCATGTAACGGTAGGGGTGTAATAAATTCGTTATTTTATATGTCAAATCAGTCGGGAGTTTTGTTTTTTGATATACCTAAACTGATACATGACATTACGAGTATTACCATTGTGACAATGTACTTACCTGTATCAAATTGAAAGAATAAACTTTCACAGTGGATTTCATATTTGGACTGTATTTTATTATTCCCGCCTTTGTAGAACGTTATAACGGGTTGAAAATCTATATCTGAGATACATTATATGATAAACGTGATGACTTTAACTTTGCAATGTCAACTTTCCTTTCTTATGTAGTAATGTACCACTATTTATGTGTATGTCTCCCAATTGATTAGATCGCAAGAGCATGCCATGCGTATGAGGACTTTTTAAAGCCGAGGCAACTACAAACTAAAAAGCTGATTTGCAGGGTATAACGATTTTCGTTTAAAGTCATCATTTCACAAATTCTACGGTTGCTTTAATGACCTTGTTTACGTTTACAAATATCACTTATCTATGTTGGCTGATTTGTTCATACCCTTTGTAGACTGTCATTTTTGTACTAGATTTGACAACGGGTAATCCCGTTACCTTGTTTCGACTAAGGGCTTACGGCGGTGTGACCGGTCAGCAGAGGTGCTTACTCCTCCATGACACCTATCCTGCCATCGCGTTTGTCAGAGGTCCTTGTTGCCCTACACTCGACTTTGTATATATGTTTTTGGGACTATGATTACTTTAACACATTGTTTACTTTGCCAATTTATATTATGGCCCATTGATGGAGATGAAGTGGCTGGGTGTTGTCAATTGAATTTCTCTCTGAATTTAGGAACTTTTAAAATAAGTGATCGCAGGTCCTCATTTTCAACTATAGGCATATTAACATCACAAATAATGACATGTCCAGTTGGACTATAGTTGAAAGAAAACGAAGTACGAGTACTTACGTGGAAAAGATTGTCAATATCTAGACACTGTACAGTTTGCTTGTAATTAAAAAGTTTGGATGTAATAGTAGTTAAGAAGTATATTTCTAGGAAATGCAGGGTGTAGACATGAATTGAAAATATGCTGAAATCCACGACTGAACAATTTTTTTTAGTGACGAAGGATGTTGCTTTAGTTGACGGCATTTATTTCTGTTATTAAATTTCAGTTTAAGGAACCGATGGCAAGATTCAGAAGAATTACTATCAGTAATTATAATCCGCGATGGTTTAAAGTCTTTGATGAGCAACATTCATAATCATAGCACTCAGTCTATATTCTGGTGTTGAAAAATCCAAATATGGACTAGCTTTGGCATCTACCAATAACATACATTATTCAAAACTCTCAATCGACAGAGTAAAGTTTTGTGCAATGTGATACGGTCCTAAATGTTTGTTGACGAAAGGTTAAAGTGAATGAAGAGTGACATCATGTATGTTTGGTCTTTTGTATGAACGATGTCTATGAATGCGTTTACGTGTTTGTGTATTTGGGAAATGTCCCATCACATTCACTTTTATTCCTTGTGGACTAGTCAAATTCCTACATCAGTCATTCAAAAATTACTTTGTTAAACATCAAAAAAGTACTTTAGAGGAATGTCTTTGTGGTCTTTGGTAATCAGGTCTTCCAGAAGTCTTTTGGAATTTCAATTGGCACGAATTGTGCTTTTTTGTTAGCTGACCTATTTTCATATTCTTACGAGACAGAATTTATTGATTTCAAGGTTTCTACAGGAAAAGAAAAAAAATCTACTTAAAATATATCTAGTTGTGGTCTTTTACAGTCCCTGAAACGTTCTAATTTACCATTTTTCCGTGCGGTCATCGTGCGGTCGCCGTGCGTTCAGCCATTTTTCAATCATTGTTCAACGTGCGGTTACCGTGCATTCTGCGTGCGGTCACCGTGTGTGGGGTAAAGTAAAACGTTTCAGGGACTGTAACCCGATACATAGATATATCAATGAATTATCTGATAATGATAATAATAATTTTCAATCATCAGTCATTTCGACATTTAAGAAATGACTGTTATCAAATTTTCAAGTTTACGCGGAGATTGAACTGATGTTGCTATTTGCAAACTATATAATCCGCGTAGCGGATTATATTATGTTTGCAATAGGCAATATCGGTTCAATATCCGGTAAACTTGAAAGTTATAACTGTCATTTCTTATAATTAAATTTCCGACTATTTTGAAGTCGTAAACTTGATTTCCGAAGCTCTGAATACAAAATAAATGTCAAAGTTCATGTCGTAGGAATTTAGCTTCAACCGACGTCATAATAAGGAATCGATCATTTGTCTGTGACGTATAGAATTGTGACGTACGAAGTTCAGTCTATACGGTATGAATCGTAAAATTAGGGTTTACACGGATATAACCTGAAAAATTGTAATAGAACAGTAGGGAGACCGGGTGCAAAATTTAATTATATTCCAGTGAAATCAATAATGAAAACACCAAGGTTTTTCACATCTTCTTCGTACTTAGATAAACATTCACGGCGAACTAACAATTGAACTTTATAACGAACGACATGATGTCAGCTTTTCCATCGTCAATATCCATTATTTATGTAACATTGCAGATATATATGGTGTTTACTATATAGTACGTCTCTCAACTTATCCGATACGCAAGAACTTGTTCTGTATATGATCAGTTTTTAACCGATAGGCTATTGACAAATCAGTGGTTTAACAATCACGTTTAAAGTTAGCATTTCGCAAATTCTATGGTCATTATAACAATCTATTTGTCAAAACAACCTGTCATTAGGTCAAATGTTTTGAGGCCTTTTTTATACACTGATTTTGACTACGGATTACTCCGTTTACCTGATCTAGACAATGAGCTCACTGAGGGTGTGACCGGTCGACAGGGGATTATTACTTCTGTTGTATTCCGTTTAGGATTTATGAGATTGATCACTGTTGGTTATTTTCACGTTTTCATAGCGTTACTACTGGCTTGCTTAGACGACGCCAATTTATCGCGCTTTCTGCGCCATACAAGTGCACAAGCCTGATATGAATTTGCTTCAGCAGATGCAAAATTTATATCTGTGTTATGTTGTCCGACTTATGTTCCTGCATACAAGTATGACTGACATGGAAGACCCAATGTGACACCTGTATTCTTTGTCATGCCAACGAGATGTCAGACGACCTGAATTGAAGAAAAATGTCAATACACATGATGATGAAATGTTGATGAGAATCATTCATTCCCGGTTATATCCTTTCCTGAAAAACAATGAAATAGTTGCTCTACGAGTATCAACATCATTTCCCCAAATTGTACAAGCCTATTTTATTTACAATTATGATTTTTAATTTATTTGATAAGTATAAAAACATATCAAATGTAAGAACAAGTGAAGGTAGCCAACAATGATCAATCTTATAAGTCCTATCAAGAGTACAAATTAGGAGGGTGAACACGGACCCCTGGATACCAGAAGGGGATGAGGTACCTGGGAGGAGTAAACACATCCTGTTGATCGTTCATGCTCGATATGTGGTGAAGAGTTGCTGTAACAAAGCAATTGTCAGTATCTAAAACTACGAAAATGCGCTCATGAAGAAACATAATATACGTACACAGAAAATGTGAATTTTATTATAGCGGTAATACAACATACGAAGTGTTACAATATCTTTTCAATACTAGTGGACTGCACACCCATATACCAAATATACGTCAAAAAATACGATTACTGGAAGCCAGCAGATGACTGCAACATTTAACGAACATCAAAGTAGTTTAGGTCTACCAGTAATGTATTCATTCTGGTTGGATTCGACAAATACCTAATTTTGTTAAAAAACAAAGATTCGGTGGATCAAAACTTCATAACAATTTCAATTGAAGAGAAGGTGTTGAATGGTCTCATAAACATGTATCTTGTAGATAGTAATATAGTTTAACAAAATATTATTAACAAAATTGACAAATACTACTAACAAAATCCAATAAAAATAAGTTACTGTAGTATTATGCTTGCCGTCTGTCAACTTCATCTATCCTTTCACGGAACTTTTGAATGCCAGCTGGTAGGACACATCAGGGTACGGTTCCGGACAGCACGCATACTTCATCACATTCCGCACAGAGTTGGTGCTCGTGATTTCCCAATCCGGATTAGGGTAATAGTTGGACATGCCCAACTGCCTGTCTGAATGAGTAAGGTTTAACTGTAGGCCGTTGTAGGTCCAGGAGCCGAACTTCAGACGACATACATGTTCCCCTTGTTCGTTCCTGGTGACGCACGTGCTCTCTAGTTGGGAGGGGAAGAGCCAGAGGATCATGCCGTTACTATTGACTACGATTCGTCTGGATAAATCAGCCTTTTCTATATCCCCAACTCTAAGGAAATAAAATTGTTCAAGACTTTATCGGTGATGAAAATAGAACAAAAAGATGAAGGGCTACGGTTCGTCATGCATAGCTTTGTGTAGATGAACAATTTCAGTTAGCGCGTGGTTTTTTTTCCCGGTTGCCTCGTTACTGAATTTGTCATACATGTAGCAAGGGCATGAGGGAAAGTTACATATACATACATGTACTTAAATTAACATGAGATTAATTGTCGATAAAAAACACAATTATTTTTCAACAACACATGAAACTTTATTCTTATAAATGAAACACGTTACATACGTACATGTACATGTTAAAAAGTATAATATAGCGAATATTTTTAAGTATCTAGTTTGTTTGTAGAACAAAGGAAGCAATGGGGTTTGCATATTATACATGATACAAAAAAACCCTCCTTGAATGGGGAGTTTCAATGTATGAACTATTACCCGTTATACAAGGTAACATCCGGTGTCCACAGCAAATCAGGAGAGATGCTGAATGACGTCAAACCGAAATAGCTACTCGGATTCCACGTCAGACGAGGGTCATGCCATCGCATTGTCACCCAGACATCGCTCTTCAGAGTATCCCGCCTCTGTTATGAAAGAAGGAAGCTTACATCAGCACAAGATCTAAACAAATTTGACCCGGGTGGGTGTTAATGGAAAATGTTTATTTCGTTATACCAGTATATATACAATAAACTAAACATAGATCAAGCTTTTGATAGGTGCTAAGCAGGGTTCCTCCAAGCATCGCATCATTCAAGGAGTACCATTCACAGTTATAGATATATTATATGGAAGAAATTTTCCGGGGAGTATTGATATAGGATATTTGCTCCCTCTTTATAAATATTGCAAAAGTTACAAACTACCGGTAAAATCACTTTTGACCTTTCGGCTAAAACAATTAGTAAACCAATTACAACCCATACATTTTAGGCATGGGATGTTTACTCCCACGTGTTATGAAAATATGTGATACTTTTGGTGCATCGTACATATGTATGTGACACATTTCGAAAAATAATTTCTAATCAGGCTGATGTTGCTAATCCTCGATTTATGCGAGTTCAACCTTAAGCTATGAGGTAAAGATGAACACTTTCACCATTACTCGACACCAATAAAATAAAAAGTAGAAAAACACATGGAATGCATCTGGAATTAAATGTCTCATTGATTATGACATGCTAGTATTAACCTTGACCTTTGACCTAAACATCATTAGGCATTTCTTCCCACCACCTATAACATATTCAGCCAAACATGACACTGAATACTCAAAAGATTTTTTTCTGATTTCACCTATGACATTTCGACACAGAAATGAAGAAGCTATTTTTGAGAAATTATATCTACATCAGTGCTGTTAATTTATAATATGGTATCTAAAACACTTTTACACCAGAGGTGGGATCAGGTGCCTAGGAGGAGAAAACATCCTCTGTCGACCGGTCGGTGCACACCCGTCATGAGCACATAGTCTTGATCAGTTAAACGGGGTAATCCGTAGTAAGATCAGTGAATGAAAAACGGCTTAACAATTGATATGAAACACATCAGACAGCATTTTGACCAAATGACAGGCCTTACTGGCAAACTAAATTGTTGTAACGACCATAGAATTTGCGAAATGCCACCTTTAAACGTGACTGTTGAAACCCCTGCAAATGAAAGTAATGTCAATTTCAAAAGAACTATATTATAGCAGAAAAAAATCAGTGAATGTAAAAATTACACCATGCCAATTTCAATGCAAAACAAAGTTTAGCACTATAGCAACAAAACGGATATTGTCTCGACTTCAGACTGAGAAAGAGTTAAGAAAACGTTTTATTTACAAAGTCGTTGATACGTATGAGGTCCATGCTATGATCAACGTTGACTACAGGCACTATTCTGGTGGCTGGCCGCGCATTCTTATTGTATTTCTGAAATAATGTCTTCAGTAACGCCTCTTCCGGCATGTCTGGATAGCCTGGAAAGAAATATGAATATTTTTATACTTTCATTCACAATTTCACGATAAACAATGTGCTTAAAGGGACATGGACACGTTTTGAGTAAAATTTTATAATTTCATTTTATCAAAGGGTCAGCAAATTGTTGAGTTACAAGTAAGATACAACGCTCACAATTCTTAGTCATGTAAACAATGCTCGTGCCTTGCTTTTGTTTACATAAAGATGACCTCACAGAAAATACCATGTTTAAAACAAAATGAGATGTAAGAAACACTAGAAACTATTTCACTGTGTTCAGAGTGAACTTGAAACTGCTTTAAGCGCGACGTTTATCAGTATATTCAATATATGTAAACAAACACTCCGTCTTTGCGTCGGATACCTCTTCAAGCATGTACGAATATCACTCGTGGTGCCAGTGCAGAGTCTTCCAGCATCAGACAATGCAGGAGGACCATATGTCTGATTCTCGTGACGAAAGAACTCATTGTTTCCATCTCTCGTCTGGCAGCCAATGTACATGCGTGCGAAGAGTTCACGATCGTTCGTGACGGAGGCGAGCTGTTGCTGACCTTTGCTATGGCTTCTTCGAATGGAAGTGATGAACACCTTCAGATTGTTACGAGTAATGGGGTCGTCCACTTTCTTTGCTCTGTCCAACAGACACATCCTGGTGAAAGTCTCGAACTGCCCATGGCCAATCCTCTTAAAATTCATCACGGTTTCCACGGTAGCAGAACCTGCGATTTCCTTTTTGTCCAGTTTAACTATATCCTGACTTTCCTCCTCGAATGGGTTGCCCGTCACCTCTATGACACCAACGAGAGAGCGAACATCTTTCACAAATGAGGCCTGTACACATGGCGTCTGATGATGATAATGTGTACCTGTTGTTTGCCGTCTCCAGTGTTGGTTCCCATCTTGGATTTCTTCGATAACCCTGGCAACTTCTGGCCCCGCAACCATCTAGCGACGTAGGGCACTAGGGTTGTCAGTGAGACCAACTGCTCTACCGTCTCCTTTGATGCAACCATTATTCTGCTCATATGCCTGGTCAATCGGGATTGAATAGAACACTCTCTGGGTTTTCTGTGACCTTCCCTAAATATATCTGGGTGTTTGGCATTGAGAAGGACCGAATCAATGAGATACATAATGTAAAATGCAAATATGGGAAGTTGACAATGGATGGTGGATATTCTGAAGTATGATATGAGTCGAAGTTATGAAGCCGAACGTTTGTAACCCTTCTTTCTCTGATTTTTAAGCACGAAATGTGACCAGATACTTTAGGTAAAATGGGTAACGTTAACAGGATTAACGACCTATTAAAGGTGGATGTGACCTGTCGACAGGCGTGTTTGCCCTCTAAATTTTGCATTCGTCATAGGTTATATGAGATTGATGATAGTTCTTATAAAGTCGCCTTAGTTCTAGTCTCAAATCAGAGATACAGTTTGGACAATGTGTGGACGATCATAGGTTTTGTATATTGTTTATCGTCCCTCTCGAGAATTTTTCACTCATATGGAGACGTCACCATTACCGGTGAAAGGCTGCAAATTTTGACCTATACTCGGCGCTTACGGCCATTGAGCAGTGAGGGTTCTTTAGCGTGCCACACCTGCTGCGACACGGGACATCCGTTTTTAAGGTCATCTCCGAGGACCCGTGACATTCACACCTGTTGCCGAGCGTTTGGCAGTGGAACTGTCACTACCTGTGTTAACGACTTAGGTCTGTCGCGGCCGGGATTCGAACACCCAACCTTCCGCATGCGAGGCGAACGCTCTACCGACTGACGATCATAGGTAGCATGACACACACTTAGCGTCCAAAGCCAGTGTGAAACCCCAAATGGTGAGGTTTGTAATGTTCAGAGACACACATGAATCAACTTGGGCATACAAATACAATTTGGTTTCGAGTGAATGCTCTGTTTTGAAACACAGCCATTTGGGACCTGCTGCTTCATCCCTCCTATTATTCTATGCATTGTAGTTGTTGTGGTGTCGAGGGGTAGTCAAGTACATGAATCATCTCAAACTTTACATCTTTGTCTTAAAATGTCCTTGTAAGTCCTACATAGAGCTAATGAAATAATTTCTCTTGTACCATGATTGGGTCGCAAGACCATTCAAGGCGATAGAAATATTTTTTGTAGATACTCTGACCAACGTATACCTGCCGAGTCTAACATTCTTTGATGCAGAGAATCCATCTTCTTAAGTTTCTATGCACTGATGTAAATAAATCTCGGTTTCCAGGACTTAAACACCAATTTCCGTCAGAATGCAGACGTAATTCATTTTCATGGGTGTTTTTCTTAAAGACCAATTTAAGGGACTTCATCGTTCTATTTTTTTTTGTTGTTGATATATTGTAATATCAAACATTGATGAAGGGGGCTATGATTTCAATGGAGAGAAAGTACATAGCAACGTATCACTGTCTTCAATGAAACAGTTTGCGAAAAAGAAAATATTTGCATACTATTGGAATGGGGTTAGGAACTGGCAATACATCAATTATACTTGCTTTCCCTATATCGATATTTTCTGGAAATCATTGTAGGTGTCCATTACTTTTTTGAACAAAATTGGGAAATCGTTTTCTCTTACTTGAAGAGTCCAATTACTTGTTTCAAAAGGTGTCGTATGCTTATTTCATTGTATGGAAAAGGCTTTGTTTTATGACGCCATGTTTTAAGTTTGCCAGTAATTTTGATGAAATGGCGTACATGAGAAATATACTGAATAAAGGAAAGTTTTAAATTTTTCATTACGAAAATTGAATTTTTTTAGTGAGCTACTTTAATTGGGTGTATGCCACGATATTGTTCGTAAGTAAGTAAGTAAATTTTAAAGTAGGCACTGTGTACAGGTACAGCAAATAAATTAAGCTCTACAGTCAGCTCTTAATGTACCTCTTAAACCGACTATGAGGGGGTGTCCCTTCTCCCGCCCCTCTTCTCCTTTCTCCCGCCCCGCCTCTCCTTTCTCCGCCCCCTCTCTCCTTTCTCTCGCCCTTGTCTTCTATCTCCACCTTAACAATCTTCTGTTATTAGATTACTCACTTTTTAAACCATATCCGAATGTGTAATTTGATTATATGACCATAAATGCTTTTCAATATATAGTTAGATGTAAATTAGAATCATTAAACAAAAGCATGACTAGTTCGCTTCATGTGAGCAATGCAATGTTTCATAACATTACCACCGACTGGCCATTTGGTCTCAATAGAATGAGATACTGTTTTGCATAACAAACGCACTATCCGACAATACCGCCGGTAGCACTGACCAATTCGGATTGAGTTTGTATGCAACACAGTATTCGTTCTAATTGAGACCAAATGGCCAGTCGGTGAGTATTGTTATGAAAAACATTGCACGCTCGCTGAAGCGAACTATCATGCTGTTTGTTTAATATTTCTATTCCATTTTTGTGCAACTGATGCAAGTGAGTTGTTTTTTGAACAATTAAGGCTATACAAACGAACTGCTTTGCCAGATTTACTAGACAATAAATCAGCCTCCTATACCTTCTGATATTGCAAAATAAACTCGAATAAAGAAACTGCTTATGATGTGTATATCTCGCAGTTGATTCGATACGCAAAGAGCATTGCTATGCGTATGCGGATTTTTTAAAAGCAAGCCAACTACGTAACAAAAAAGTTGAGGTTGCAGGTTATAACGAATCTCGTTTAAAAGTCATCATTTCGCAAATTCTACGGTGCCTTATATTGACCTTGTTTGCGATTACAAATATCACTATTAGTCATATGTTGACTGATTTGTTCATAACCATTTGTTAGACTGTCATTTTCTTACTAGATTTGACTACGGTAATCCCGTTACTTTATTCCGACTACAGGGCTCACGCGGGTGTGACCGGTCAGCAGAGGATGCTTACTCCTCCATGGCACCTGATCCTACCTTCGCTTTGTCGAGGTCCGTGTTGCCCAACACTCGTTTTGTATATGTTGTTTTTGGATTATGATTACGTTTAACAGCGATGTTACCTTCGCCTATTTGTATGGTGCCATCCGTTGAATAACATCATAATATAATTTGGAAATATCCTTCTTATAGGACCAAGGCAGAGACGTAGGATTGTCTTTGAAGAAGGGGGGGGGGGTAGGTTAGCCAAGGGTTTACGATCCGCTCCGCTTCTTGTTGGAGAAGCGGAGCGGATCGTAAAACCTTGGCTAGCGAAAGAGGTGGGGGAGTATGGGGCAAACATCTAAACAATGTGAAAGAAAAAAATAATAAATTAAAAAAAAGATACTACAACACTGAATAGGGGGGTGGGGGATTAAACTTCTAAAAACAAAAAAATCACCGAAAGTTGGGGGGGGGGGGCTTCTAAATTATGTGACAAAAGGATAATATAACACTGAATGTGTGTGTGGGGGGGGGGGGAACTTCTAAAATCACAGAGAGAGTGTGTGTGTGGGGGGGGGGGGCAAAACTTTCTAAATTATGTAACAATCTAAAGATTTGTAATATTGTTTAATTGTCCCTGTTTCTGAGAAATCTTTCAACATCCTATCGAGACGTCACCATTGCAAAGTGAAAAGCTGCAAAATTTAAGTCTTTTTGCTTTGCGCTTTAATGGCTTTGAGGCAAGGGGGATTCTTTATTCATGTCACACCTGCTGTGATGCCATGGACATACAGTTTTTATGGTATCCATCCCCTGAAGGGCAACCCATTTAGTCTTCTACGGGACAAAGTACGCACTAATTTAACGTCCGAATCCTCCACAAGACGACATTTGAGGTTTTGCGAATTAAGTTTGATTGTAATGAGACAATGAACAGCGTGAGACAAAGAAGGGGGGATACAAAATAATAGAAGAGTGAAATGAGTAATAGGATGTTCCCTAAGGATCTCAGTTCATCATTAATTGTGGAAGCCAGACCCCCCCACCCACTACTTTGAGTGTCTGAATTTAAAAATATATGTCAGGTGTGCATGTAAGAAAAAAATTTGATATCCGGTAGGTGTGATTTTCTTCGACGATCTCAAAGCGCTCCGCAATATATTGAAATGAACAACATATAGAGACTCCCGGGCATGACAAGGCGAGCACACTGGCAATCTTAATTTATTCTCATGAGAAAATTGGTCGAAAAGGGAAGGTATTACTAAATTAGTTGCTACATATTTTTCATCATCGAAACCAATTTAGTCCACCATGCATGGTATCATGCAAACGTGCTATATTAATTGTGGGACTAAACGGTAAATGACGATTTAAGCCCCCACCCCTTTCTTGTGACATACTTATTTTATGACCGGTCACGCAGGGTGCTTATTCCTCCTAGGCACCTGATCCCACCACTGGTGTGTCCAGGGTCCAAATCTTTGCATAAACACTCATGCTTCTTTGTGATGTATATTTTCAGTGGCGATCTAGGATGTTTACGAAAGGGGGGGGCGTCCGTTGAAAAACGGAACCAAAGTTAGAGTCTTAAAGGTCTAGAATGAAGCAAAAGGGGGTGCCAAGGAGGGGCAAATGCCCGCGGCGGAAGTCTCGGGCTTTTAGGAGTCTTTTAAAATAAGTTACTTTTAAGAGGTTAATTTAGACCTTATAATCTTATACATAATAATTGAGTTTGGTCAGCACAAAAGGCGGGGGCCGTGGGCCCCTTCCCTCCTCTAAAGCGCCACTGTAATTTGGGATTAGAGATACTTGATCACTGTTCGTATCGTTTACCTCATGTTTAACAGGTATAAGCTAAATCAAATTTCTAACTCTATAACAAGCCCTATAACCCATGAGCTTCCCAGGGCCTTTCACTACAGACCTTAAGCTTTTAGTAATACCCTCTTTCAACGCCCCCCCCCCCCTCCGACAAATCTAGGATCCGTTACTGATGTGGGGGACGTAATAAATATGTCGCGGCATTGCAGTCTCTGCGTTCGAGGGGTGGGTCAGTGGTAATCGCCATGTACTAGTATACTATATAAATTTATCTGCTAATAAAATGGTTGATATCATCATTTGTGACAAATCAGTAATTTTGTAACCTTCGGGCATGTCGAGATTAACGTAACATTATTTTGGCCCTGCTTTTGAAGAGGAATGCAACGAATGTATAGGGGGGGGGGGGGTAAGTATCGGTACACACATTTCAGTCTACGTTCATGGGGTGCACTTCTTTCTGTGTTCATATTCGCCAATGATCAGGCTCCCTGATCATGTAAATCAGTGTTACCAGAATCGAGCAACGACAGTCAAAAGCAAAATGTAAAATTTTTATTAAAATTCATATTCATAAATCACGCAACAATCGATCAATAACATTTAATTTCTCTCCAACTGCTTTGACAGTCCATATTCATGTGGGGGACATAATAATAGTCTCACGTCCCATTGCAGCTCTGATGCTCGAAGCAAGAATTAATTTCTCTTGTTATAAATTTGATATTTGTTTTATATACAATACAATACAGTGGGGGATCCAGAAGGAGGTGGGTTAGGGGGGTCCCGGACCCACCACCCCTTCTCATTAAATAATTTGCTAATATACATTATGCTAAAATGTCAAAAATGTAGACACTTCTCTTCAAACATCCTGGATCTTGTCCCTGTTATTTTGTTGCTCGTCTGTGTGACTTCGCGCAGTTGCTTATGAAATTAAAAAATGGCGGAACCTAACTTTGCAAGTCGGATAAGGATATTTTGGAATTACTTAAATTAACCTAAGCTAATTAAAATAAATTGCTATATAAATTTATTAAGTCAAATGCATGCACCAACGCATCTATTACTATTTATTATGTAAATATTTCTGACATATTTGATTGGCTCAGCGGAAAGCCGAAATAGAAAACTTTCACTCCGTTAAATTAATAGTTTTAGATTTTCTGTTGGGTCGGTGTAAACAACAACATAAGGATACAGATCAATCAATGTCTTCTTACAATACGATATACAATCAAAGTACTGATTGATACTGATAGCTGGGGTATTGTTACTTGAAGAAAACAAAACTTTTACATTTCAACGCCACGGTTTCTGTTAAATCTTCTTTTTGTCTTTAGTATGATCGAAATTAAGAGAAAATGGGCTTTGGACAAATTATTTATTTTGCGTTTGATCCGAAGATTTTTCTGTTTTTAATACATTTAACATCTGTTTCTAGTCTTTTTCCCCCCTCTTTAAATCTATTCTGACACGATGTAAGTTGAATACCTTTTTTGGAAGTTCTCCCTCCTTTCTTCCACCCCCTTTCTCCGCCCCTTTCTCCTTTCATCCCGCCCCCTCTTCTCCTTTCTCCCGCCCCCTTCTCTTTCCCCGCCCCCTTTCTCCCGGGCTCCCCACATACCCTTACGGGCTCCCAATACCCTTTCCACCCTCTCGACTATGATCCGTAAAAGTACAAACGGATTTAGAAATAGTTTGGTCGGCTTGATATCTACATGTAATAAACATAAGCACGAGTCTAGAGAAAATGAAATTAAACAGTTATTTTGGTTGTTCGACTGCTGTGAAAAAGTAATAATGTATTTAGACGCCGTGTGATTTATAACCGCGAGAGCATTGGTTCCCGGCACTTCGTGAGGCTAAAAATACTACATAGATGAACTATAGAGAAAACTTGGTGTCAGACTGTACATGAAAGGAGAAAACAAGGAAGTGAAATCACTATTGCCAAGAGAATAACATTTGTGCCGAAACATAAAAAAAACACTCGTCTGACATTTGCGATTTTCTATACAACTGAAAATACGACAACGTATTCGCGCCATCAGGGTAGAAGACTCAGTCTTTGGTTGGGTTCTGTTTAGTAATTTTATTGCACTTTGGCCATGCTTTGCTAAAATTTTATTCTCTCTTGCGAATTAATAAGTTCACTCTATATACATGTACATGTAGTAAAAGGTATTGGGTATTGTAATACCATCATTTCACCCCTTCCTGAATCCACCCTTAGATTATTACTTGCTTTGGGACGTTACCAGATACTATTACATGCAATTGCAGTTTACTATCCGATAAAATGTACTCGGAGCAGTATTTCTGGGTCTTGCAGACCTTGTTATTTTCTATCTATTTATCTATTTTTTGTTTTAAAAAACTTTTCTTTTCTTTTCTAAATGGTTTTAAAGGTGATTCAAGTTACACTCGCTCTATTTTAAACACTTTTAATGATAATTCATATAACATACATTTGGTCAAAAAATTGAAATAAGATTTATTTGAGCTCTAATTGTAAAGGCGTAGAACATGTGCTTTACATATATCGCGTCCACATGCATGCGTGCAGTTTTAGAAGGGGAGAGTAACGTAAAACTATAGACAGGTGCATTAAACAGAATTCACCTTTACAGAAACGAAGTCAGTCAGTCATACTATATTCGTTTAATTCATTATATACTGTATTGTATTTAGTATTCATAAAACAGCGAATTGGACCTGTTATACAGTAACTGCATCTACATTTAAAACACAAGATGCATAACTACATTTATAATTTGATGAACAGGAAAATTAAAATTGAAGGATGAGTGTATGCTAAAGTGGTCACAGGTAACAGGGGCATGTTGACGAAAAGGCAAAATTACGAACAGTGGTCAATCTTATTCAGGTTTATCCGGCCGGGAGAGGGTATCTTAAGATACAGAACTTGTGCCCAATCCCAATCTCAAATAACAAAAAGTTCCAAAGTCCCAACCTATGGGGGCTTCAAACCCACCCTACTACGGTAAATTAATCGATGTACACCAAAATATAATTGAAATTGTGCTAAGATTATGAAGGTAATATGGGAGACGAAACTCGACTGGAAGATATTTTATGAAAAATAATCTTCCATTTCACTGGAATGGGGTTCTTAATTTACTTGTCCACGCCACCCAAGGTCTCCATCATATAGAGATCGATCGTTCAAACCATTGTGTAAATAGTTCTTATTAACGACTTTCAAAGTTCTAGCAGTTTTCAAAATATTTTCTAAATATTTAAAATGATTTACTACATATATATCGTTCTAAAGATTTTTATTTTTATTATCCAGTTCTATCCAGCTGGGAGCTGTGCCCGATCCTAATTGTTCATTTTTCACAAGCTATACATGTTCAAAGTAAATATTTGCATGTGCTCAAGTTGGTCTAGTCACTCCAAAACAGTACAACTTGTGAAATATACGAAGGAGGCAACATTCTTATTCTCAGAACTTGTGCCCGATCTCAATTATTCATCAAATGACACTAATACGCTGTCATGAGAAAAAAGTCATCTTCCTATTTTCAATACCTTTCGCTTTTAGAAACATTCATAGATACAGCGCTGCATGTATACTCGTGAATATTTCAGTCAGTTAATAAAGTTTGACAAAGTAAATGAACTTTTGACATACCATAGTTTGAACTAATACATCTGTCATGTACTATTCTTATCTTTAATCACCAATACATGTCATAATTGTTTATTAATTGCATGTGAAAGATATTATTTTATATATATAAAGGAACTTTCTTTGCCATGAAATATATAAATATATAAAAACTTGAGATCCATCCCAAAAGAATAATCACATCATTAATATTACAGGAGTGATTATCCAGC
>CAJDSM010021605.1:0-23959 GCA_903981925.1 Ostrea lurida
GTTTCGTCTCCATATGAGTGAAAAAAATCGTTGAAAAAAAACCTTATTTCTACTGCGAATAATTATATACATCTTAGAACATACTTGACATTAATATTTTATAAGATTTAGGGACAAGTTCCTTCTTACACATGTAATTGCTGTTGGTAGTGCAAATGCTAGATAAAACTAACGCATTTATTGCTGAAAACATTAGATTACTTATAATCAGGGAGTTGGGACGGATCTAGGGAATTTGAGGGAATGGGGTCCTAAGGTTTGCGAACTGTCTTGGAAGCCCCTCCCCACATTTCACAGCCATCTGACAATGTTAAACATTATTTTGCTCTTTCAGTAGTTTCACCACTCCTCTACCCCGGATCCAAATTTGGTGGTGTGGGTTTTAATATTTTCCGGTATCAATATAATTGCCCGTTAATTATTACAGGAGCCTGTTTTTCAAATGACGACGATTTAGGCCTCGTGCTTTCTGATATGAAAGGTGAATACACTCTTATTAGTCATGCTCTCCCTAATTTCCTGTTAGCTGACGTTTGTGTATATGTTTCTGTATGTGCTTCATAGCAATTGTTAGGCCGTTTTTCAAACACTGATTTGACTACGGATTACACTGTTTACCTGATCAAGACTTAGGCTCACGGGGATGTACCGTAACAGGGAATGCGTACTCCTCCTAGGCACCTGGTCCACCTCTGTGTGTCCAGGGGTCCCGTGTTGCCCAACTCTTTGTTTTTGTATTCTATTTGTGGAAACATTACAATTGACATGCACTGTTCGTTATCTTTGCCTTTTCATTAGATAAATACATGTTTTATTTAAAAATCTCTCAAGGACATAATGATAATTATAGTAAGTTTTACCCTCACAAATCTATACATTGTGTATAGTGTGCTCAGGGATATTAATTTTGTTTTGCTCAGAATGACGTGTGTAGGTAATCCGCGTTCCTCGGCCTACAGTTACCATAGAGATATCAACTTATAAATGTATATCCACCATTTTGAATTACATGTAATTCATGTGCATTCAGACTATATACATATAATGAAATTTATAAAATTGTATATCACATATATTTGATATACATATGGTGAGACTGAAAATTAACTGGGGAATGTGTACATGTATCAATTATAGACGTAAACGCTAACTATCACACTTCTTTGAGTAAATGTACAAATACAAACCATGGGTCCTCCCAGTGAGGTTCATGCATTGAGAGAGTGTGAACACTTTACAGTAAATTCGATATGCTAACTACAATTTACCCATCTTCCAATATTAAGGTATGCTCAATGGCTTCCACACGGAGACTGACTTCAATTCCCTTTTTATATTAATATTCATGCTCGTGTTTACCACCTTTATTGAACTATGTATTTTCGATTGTTAATTTAAGAGAATAAATTTTCATTTGTAGTTTTCTATCTGAAAGTCTTTTATTATATCGTTGTTCAAGCGCATGACGTATTCCGGAATCAGGATCCGAAATAGTCTCTTTGTATAAATCATACACGTGATGCCTTGCAATCACTACCTTATTGTGTTGATGTGTGCACCTGTCATGTTTTCCACTCAAGTAAATTGTAAATAACGATTTGAAGCGAAGCGTATCAAAACTCCATCACTATATACCATGCATACCCGATACAATTAACAACTTAAAACATTGCTACCCCAATGTCCGAATGTTACTTTGAAGAATGTGATGATAATAACATACACTGTAAAAAGAATTCAAGCATCAGTGGAAATGCTGAAAGCCTCATGAAATGTGTTGTGAAATTATGCAAAAAAGGACATTTCAATGGAAAAAGTGAAGTGTTGTATTTGCGACCCAAGAAATACCAAACCCTAGTGCTGTGGTTTGGTGAGATATTCATATAGGAATTCATCCACTACAAGAAAAAGTTTTCTGTCTGTGAAAGTCTGCAGGATTAACGGGTTTTGTACAATGGAATCCGAAATGAATTCATATCCAGTCATACAGTAGAAACAATACATATCCATAAAACTGTCCTGACGAGATATCCCATCAATATGAAAAAAAAAATATTATCCAAACTTCTTTGAATGCTAAAATATCTTGTATGTCTAAAGACGGACAAGCCGCTCTCAAACTTCACTTTCGGGAGTGCAAAAGAAAAAAATATAAACATCTAAGTAGAAGTGTTATAAATGAAATGTTCAGACAAGTAAATAATTGTGAACATTGACAACTAATGATGGATTTTTTCCCATTTCTGTATGAATTTGTTGCACGGTAACAACCTAAATCGATTGCATTTCCTTAATACCCTTCAGAATAAAAATATCTAGCTGTGGCCTTAAACTCAACAGTTAGATATATCGACGATTTTTATCTACTTATGATTCGATACGCAAGAGCTTGTTCTGCGTATGATCAGTTTTTGAATCGAGGCAAGCTACTTACAGACAAGTTGTTGTTGTAGGGGTTTCAACAGTCACGTTTAAAGGTAGCATTTCGTAAATTCTATGGTCGTTATAACAAGTTAGTTTACCAATATGACCTATCATTGAGTCAAATGCTGTCTGATGTGTTTCATAGCCAACGTTAAGCCGTTGTTCACACACTGATTTGACTACGGACTGTTCCGTTTACCTGATCAAGACTATGGGCTCACGGCGGGGGTGACCGGTCAACAGGGGATGCTTACTCCACTTAGGCACCTGATCCCACCTCTGGTGTGTCCAGGGGTCCGTGATTGCCCAACTCTTGTTTTTGTATTCTATTTAGGACTTACGAGATTGATCACTGTTCGTTATCTTTGCCTTTACATACATGTATGCCGTTTCGGTCTATCCATTAAACTCTAAATAAAAGTCATCACGGAGTCTTCCACACCTGTTTCATACTTAGGTATTTTATTAATATATTAATGACACCACAGAGTTGTCTATGTATGCTTCGTACTTGGATATTTTATTGAACATAGACATGAACAGCAAACTAACAACTAAACAATATAACAAATGGGATGATTTCGACTTTTCCATTGTCAACTTCCCATATTTATGTAGCAAGATTCAATTTACGACTCTCAACTGATTTGAGCTTGTTCAGTATGATCAGCTTACATGACATTGTACCATATTTATTCAGGAATACTCCAATGTCACCTGCACATGATGTTTAAGTCCCTCAACGGATTCAATATGCAAGGTCATGTTCTGCACATTTTTTAAACCAAGGCAGGCTACTGACAATTGCAATGGGCCTTTAAAAGCAGTATTTCGCAAATCCTAGATGTAGTTATGATTATCTATTTTGCAAATGCAATAAATCATTATATCGATTGCTGTCTTGTGTGTTTTATACCAATCATAAGGCCAATTTTTACATGCAGACTTTGACCATAGATTAATCAAGGTACATGTATATTTATAGCTATGGCTCACGATGGGTGCGACCGATCAACAGGGATGCCTAATCCTCCTTTTATTTAAGCGAAACCTTTGCTCTGCAAACAATGAGGTAATATAATGCTGTGTTTTACACCCCCAAAATTCATAGAGCTAATGCAAATTTAGATACTTGAAAACGTGCTTGAAGACTGTTACAGTGATGTCCATGTTACACAGTGCTGAAAAGTGACCCACTGTAGCCAGATCCGCTCTCATACAATGATTTATTTCATGTTTCCAATTCATGCAATTCCGTTTGCAATACTTAGTTTCGTTCTGTTTTACTATACATTTGGTCAGTTTTCTTTGGTCTTGCAATTTAAACATGTTTAAAATATCTGTTACAGGCTGTAATATTATGATGGAGAGATGGCTGAAGCTCATATGTGACCCGACAGAGTGTTGTGAAGACCAATGCAGCCGGTAGACAGGTAAAAATTTCTGCTCATTGGATGGTTTCTAATGAGAATCATTAAATGGATAGAGCATCACTTTTCATCATAACAAAATATGAAGCCTTTCAGGCCCAGAGTATAAAGTTGGTTTGTAGTTTGTAGATCAACAACCCTTTCAGAACAACCATTCATTCATATAGCGACATTACCAACCTTTAGGTGAAATGTCATAAATTTACTCCAATGTAATGTGAAA
Organism: Ostrea lurida; assembly: GCA_903981925.1. Classification (NCBI taxonomy): domain Eukaryota; kingdom Metazoa; phylum Mollusca; class Bivalvia; order Ostreida; family Ostreidae; genus Ostrea; species Ostrea lurida. Next base: position 4,078 of record CAJDSM010021605.1, read on the forward strand.
GATGCATGACTTATATCAACAAAAATGGGGGGAAAAGATGTCATTCGAAATATTACTTTGCTATACACCATTCTGATTCTAATCACAAGTACTCTGAAGTTGATGTTAAAACAATGCTGGAGTTCCTCATTACAATATCGTCGTAGTCTTTGGTGATTAGATCGTCCAAAGTCTGTTTGAATGTCCATGGGCACTAATTGTGCTGCTTTCTTAGCCGATCTGTTTTATATTTTGAGGCAAAAGAAGAAAAAAATCTCTAGCTGTAGCCTTTAACTCGACATTTAAATATATCGGCGATGTTATGTGTCGATTCAATATATCCCGGTTAATTCGAAATAAAAGACATCACAGAGGCTTCCACATCTGCATTGTACAACAACTCAACGTTGTAACAAATGGGATGATTTCAGCTTTTCCGTCTGTCAACTTCTCATATTCCATTATCACCTGCATGTGGTGCACAAGAGCTTGTTCTGCGTATGATTAGTTTTTAAATCGAGGCAGGCTACTTACAAAAACGTTGATGTTACACGGGTTTCAATAGTCACGTTTAAAGTTAGCATTTCGCAAATTCTGCTGTGGTTATAACGATCTAGTTTACCAATACAACCTGTTATTGAATTGAATGCTGTATGACGTGTTTCATACCTAATGTTAAGCTGTTCTTTATATACGTATTATGACTACGGATTACCTGTTCAATATATAGGGCTCACAGCGGCTGTGACCAGTCGATAGGGGATGCTCACTCCTCCTTGGTACCTGATCCCTCCTCTGATATATCCATGGGCCTGTGTTTGTCTCCTTATAGGAGTCATGCTATTGATCATTGCTCATTATCTTCACGTTTTCATTTATATAGAAAACCCTTCTAATAACCAGACGGCAAAACAAAAACTGATTCCATATGCAACAACTTATTAACTGGAATACACTGGTCAGGGAACCAACGTTTAGGTTAATATTATAAAAAGGTGTGTGTAGATATCATTCGCTTGAGGCTGTTTAGAACATCAACTTTTGACCATCCCATCCTTCAAAGATGTTCAAATGGAAGGTCTATGTTCCATCTTTATTGCATGTTTACAATATATCAGACACGAGTGCGCAGGGTAGTCTTTATATCTTCTAATTTTTGGAAGGGAACCCAGAAAGCCGGCTGACATGGTCGTTACAGTTGGTGACTGAGGAAATGGGACTACGTAACAAAGGACGTTGATAGTTTGAAATACAAAAAAAGATCGCCAACATATTGTCTATAATGCTACAAAGAAATCGACAAAGAATCAGGGGCTGTTTAGTCTATGTGAGAAGAGGAGATCTTGTGGAAGGATGTTGTGATCTCATAACGATTACGGTGTGTGATGGGAAACACAAGGTCATGGAAAGTTGGAAGGAAGAATCATCCCAGATACAATGTAGGACGTCAAACCATTCCAGAAGTGACAGTCTATATTGTAAGGCCGGAATAAGAACATGATCCTGGACCATAAACCGAAAGTAGAATTCAGTCCAAAAATATTTAATAATTACATTTGACATGATAAAATCACACAAATATTCCATATACATTTGCAATCATGTCCACATGAATGCTTTTGACATAAATGTATGTATATCATTTTTTTATGTATTGTAATAATTTGAAAATTAGACTTAATTTTGTTCTCACTTTAAGGTCGTAGAGCCAGAACAAGGAACCTTCTTGGGTTCTAGATCCAGAAGAGAAACAGAAAATGATGTCACCTAGAAGACATCGAAGGAAGAAAATAAAATCCAAAATAAAGACCAAAGGATAACAGATCAAAGAGAGTAAGTGAATTTCAATGACTTATAGGTGAATTTATTATGTACCAGATTCAACGACACCTCCTATGGATCCCCCCTTTTTAAAAATAAGTATGGAACATCAGGAAAATCCAAACTATCTGCAGCTGGAGAAGGAAGTCATTCATAACCTGCGGCCCATACCGCAAAGGATGATGATAAAACCACTGTTGTGACTGTAGAAGATCGAAAATCTGTTAGAATTAATCGACTACCAAAGAATTCGCAGCCTGACCGTCCTAACTCCACCTCAAACCTAAGACGTGTACATGTGTAACACAGTTAGTGATTGTTCCCTCGACAAGCGCGCGGTATTAGATCTTGGAACGATAAAGAAAGCTGACTGTTACGACCCTGAACCTAAACTTTGGGACACTTCATCTATATATGGTGTTTTAATGCGAATATACAAACTTGCAAAAAGCAGCGTAAACAAATGACAGAGACGTGGTTTCTGATATGGGAATTGTCTGTAGTTACATCAAATTTTATGTATATATTTAGTGTTTATTTAGAATAACATATTCGCCCAATACCATATGTGTCTGTAGCCTATGAACCTTTACTCATCAATGTGTCATGGCACAAAGGAACCAACGAAAATATGGTCATTTTATGCATCATGTATTTGTTTCTAGAAATATATTTGTTAGCTTAAAATCTTTACATTTCTCATATCTATTATACCACGGTTCGCGGCGTCTCAATATGAGTTTAGATTTCCCGATCGTGCTTAAATAAGAATAATCTTAAAGAAATTTAAAATGATTTCAAATTGAATATCAATTAAACTCACTGTAATATATGTGAATCGATACCTGTGAAAACATATAATGATGACAATTTACTATTTTTGTGTGGGAGACTTTTTTTTCCTAGAACATGTCTTTAAAAGCCAAAAGTTCAAATCATTTTACTTATTTTGATTTATTGATAGAGCGCAGGCGTGATCAAACACCATTTTCACAAAATATGTCAGTAAATGGCGTATAAGTTGATAACCCATACGCTCTATACTTCCTCAGAAAAGAGAAGGTAGAAATAAAAAAGGTATAACAAATATAAAATTAAGTCATTGAAATTAGTGACGTCATGATAAATATATATATATGTTGCTCTGTTTTGAAGGGCTCCGGACGGGTGTGGCCGGTTGTCAGGGAATGCTTAATCCTCCTAGGCACCTGATTTCACCTCTAATATATTCAGCGGGGGTCCTTGTTTGACCAACTCTTAATTTGTATTCCGTTTCTAGAAGTTATGAGATTGATCTCTGTTCGTTATCTTCACCTTTTCATATCAAAATGCAATTTAGAGGGAAATATATCCACTACAGCAGATAGTCCTTGTCTATGGCGTAAAACGAATACGATTTTTGCTCCAGTTTGTTGAAGTATTGTAGATACTTTGACTGATGTCATGTACAATGAATGTACGTGTTTTGAAGAAAAACTGCTTTTTAAATGCAACAAACATCACTGTAGTAGTAGAGAATCAGTTAACCCGGTCTTGCGATAGAAACCGCACTCGTCTGACTTTATCTAAGCTCGAGTCCGAAAGGTCTACTTACCAACTGTCTTCATACGTACTATTTTTTTAATCAACCAATGGATTATATGCTATCATATTGGGTTTTTTTTAGGGACTATGATTACGTTTAATACTTTGTTACTTCGCCATTTTATATCAATAAGTCATATGTTGACTGATGTGTTTCCTACCCTTTGTTAGACTGTCATTTTCGTACTAGATTTGACGACTGGTAACCCCGTTTACTTTGTTTCGACTACGGGCTCACGGCGGGTGTGACCGGTCAGCAGAGGATGCTTACTCCTCCATGGCACCTGATCCTGCCTTCGCTTTTGTCGGAGGTCCGTGTTGCCCTTCATATGTTTTTGGGACTATGATTACGTTTAACACATTGTTTACTTCGCCAATTTATAAGCATGATTTATTGGATATAATATAATTTCATTTCTTGCGCATCAAACGTCTCCATATGAGTGAAATATTCTCGGTGGGACGTAAAACAATAAATAATCAAACAATCGATCTTTTGCATCAAACAAAGCGGATTGGATACATGAAAAATATGAGGATAACGAACAGTGATCAATTTCAAAACATCTAAAGAAAAGAAATTTGAGAGAAGGGTAAATATGGACCCTTTGAAACACCAGAAGCGGGATGAGGTCCCTAGGAAACCTGGTACCATGACCGTGAATGGATTATGTCAAAAAAGAAAGAAAGAAAATTGCCCATGATATTAAAGCATTATACATCAAAACTAGTTTTTTTCTTCAAACTGTTGTATGTCTTCAAACTGTTGTATGTCACCCGTGGGGATCCGGATTAGAATAGGTCCTCAGCATCCCCTTGCGTGTAGTAAGAGGCGACTGAATGGGGCGGTCATTCGGATGAGACCCCAAAAACCGAGGCCCCGTGTCACAGCAGGTGTGGCACGATAAAAATCCCTCCCTGCTCAAAGGCCCTGAGTGCCGAGCACAGGCCTAAATTTTGCAGCCCTTCACCGGCAATGGTGATGTCTCCATATGAGTGAAATATTCTCGGTGGGACATAAAACAATGAATAATCAATCAATCAATCTGTTGTATGTCCAGGGATCTACATGTACGTTTGCCTAAGGAGTTGTGAAATTCATCGTAATGTGTGCCTTTTCATAGGTACATGCATGTACATATCAATTTAATGATAATAAGAAAAAAAAAAAAGAAATCCTTCAAAAATATCATTATGGCAATAGTACAGAGGCGAGGAAAGGCCAACCGCATTCTAACTGAGTACAGTTTCACTGTTTATTAAATTACATCTGAAGCGAATCATCCTGTACGTCTCCCTGTAAGTAGCTTGTGTAGTTTCCTACAATGTACGTTCCGTTTACGGGTACTTGGGGTTTTTCATGTCGTCGGGCACCAATAGGCAATTTTATAGAACGATAACGAAATATGAATCAATTTCATGGATGGTACCGCAAAGCCAAAGAAACGCAACTCGAACACATCTCTTAATGATCGTTAACAAATGTAAGAACCGCTTACCAAGCTTGTTGTTACATGTCCACGTTTTTAGCTTCCAGAGTATGACACATTTTTAAGAGATTATTTCTCATATTTTCATGTCTGTTCTGTTTAGACTTTGACTGGAATTTAATTGTTTGGTTGTTTATTCCACCTCGGCGTGAATTGCATCGCTAAACTTCTAGAGTTGGCTACTGGAAGTGCCAATGACACGTATTATATAAATGACGTATACACCGTAGTGTAACCTATATGCAGGTAATGGATTTTGATTTTGTAGTAAATATTGACATAATATTTTATCAATCATAAGATAGATATTTAGTAGTTTTTAATGAATACTACATGTACGTAATGCTACAAATTAAGAATTGAATTTGGTAACTGAATTAAATCCTGGAATTAACACAAGTGACCATGTATTTGAAAGATGGGAATATATTTTGCCTAAGCCTACGGATGTCTAGTAAATAAATAACGAATTAAAAGATTACTTCTTTGTTCAAAATATATGTGGTTAATAAATTGAATATGCAGGTATATCAGTCATTCTATTTTATAAATAGTATATACAAAGAGCTCATAATTTGCAGTATTATGAAATTGGAAATAAAATATTCCAAGATATTTGATTAATCATGCATTGATTTAGCTTTTAGAATGTGGGCATAAAGTTTCGTTTTCATTAATATTTTTATTAATGCATAAAAAAAATTCTACGATATATGCACCTATACATTATTGTTCATTCATGTTCTTTATACTAATAAATATTGTTTACACTAAACTTAGCTAAAATCCTAACTTAATTTGTTTGTACATAAATAGCTACATGTAGATATAATTCAACCCAAGGATGAATGTAAGCATAATAATAAAATCAAGTTCAAATCTAAAAGCAATGAAATCCTACATGACTAACTTTGTAAAACGAAAAAAAGTACATATGTCGACTAATATATTACACAATGAAAAATCAAACACTTAGTTATTTTTTTAAATCAAGAATATCAGCACATGCGTTAAAAGGTCGCTTTGCAAATGTGATTATAGGAATGAAAAAAATATTAAATCTGTCAAAGATGACGCAGAAGGACATTGATTTTCTTGGACAAATGGNGTAGTTATTTTTTTAAATCAAGAATATCAACACATGCGTTAAAAGGTCGCTTTGCAATTGTTATAGGAATGAAAAAAAATATTAAATCTGTCAAAGATGACTCAGAAGGACATTGATTTTCTTGGACAAATGGACCGTTCACGTTTTACTAGAATCCTTAACATCACTTGTACAATCGTATGTTAATTTATGCTTGTTTTATTCTCTTTTTTCAAGATCTGCACAAATATAATCTAAATACTAGTATCTTGAAATATGTTCCATTTTATAGAAAATTAATTACGTATTTAATTATCCTTGAGATTAATAAATAGTGCGTGTTTTTCAAATATTTTTATTCCTTTTAGTTCATTAATATATTTCTTTGTAAAATACTAAATAAAAAAGGTTGAAAAATTTCATTTCCCTCTTCTCATTCATTATATTAATTAATTCTAAACATTTGGTGACAGGAAAAAAAGTTTTCCTCAGAAATAATTGACCCATTTTTGTAAAAGAATAGATGTATTATGAATTTGTGATAAAATAAAAATTCTTTCAGACGTACGGTATAAAATTTGATGTGAGAAAAAAAAAATAAAAGTAATGTACTACAAATTACACGACAAAACATGCTTAAAGAATGTTGTGTGGTAAGGAACCATGAATTGGCAGTATTTTATGTGTGTATATTAAGGGATTATTGCGGTTTAAGATGTCCTGTTCAGTCTGTATCTATGCGGGTGATCTGCACACACTCAGGTCGGTCTATCAGAATAATTTAATTCAGAAACTGATATCTTGGTTGGTCAGAAATACGCATTAATTACTCCAATTCAGACCAAAATCTACAACATCTGAAGGCCCCTATGAATCTACAACATTGGCTTTATCTGACTTAGGCAGAAACCGGATCGGTAGCATAGAACGGTCTCATTACAAGCCGAAGAATTTTTAAAGTTTTGCATAACAAGTGCCACAAGGTTTAGATATAGTTGATATTCGGTCATCAATCATAACAGGGGATTATCGGGATACGAACTAAATTTCTGCTCCGTGACGTCGATTTGGCATTATATGTAATTATAATAAAAATGGGAGTATTGCATTATTAAGGGCACGGAAATATATGGGTGGTATTTTTATCCAAAGAGATGATATAACTAATGCATATTATTGCATCATCAGTCTATATTTAAAAGAAAAATTACATATACACTCTTAAAAAAAAATAGACATGGAGATATATACATGAGCATTGTAGATATGAATGATTTTGAAACATTTTCTTTTGATATTCAAATTAAAATTTATAATATTTATATAAATATGTATGTAGCATTATTACCTCGCTATTATGATGTTTATTTTTTCTAAACTTATTAAATATGCATCATTTAACTGATCCCTGTAGTACCGTTCCAAGTATATGCGATTTTAATTATGACGATAACACTTTTAGAATTTGGGAGATGGTAATACCATCAATCAACTATTTGTTTACTGACGGAAATTCCCTATGTACATAAAGATGTTACTATACCCGCCCAACACTGAATGGTGAAAGACGGACGAAATGAAGTAAAGATTGTGTTTCTGGATATGTAAACATTTATCAAACAAATTATTCATGAAAAATAAGCATTTTAACTACAGTAAAAATTATCATATTTATCTAAAAATATACCATGAAATGAAGTAAATAAGTAATGATGATTAAGTAAAACTATTATAGACTAAATATATAATAGTTTTGAATGTTTTCATTATAATAAAACATTTTGAGTAGAAAATTCATTTTCTGCTTTTAAAAACTTCTAACGGAGTATACAAAAAGCCAAACTACATACGCTCCATCTTCATTATTCATTTCATTTGGTCTAATCACCGTCTGACCTATCAGAGACTGAATAAAATCGCGGCTTCTCCTTACACATTCAAATCAAGGTCACGTGACCCCATATTGAAAATGACAGGCCGGTATTTTATGAGTTTACCGGGTCCTGGTTTATGGGTTTCTGCTAAGACGAAGAAAGGCCTCGTTTATCACCGCCAGTGGAAAGGTAATACATTTTCTATATATCAAGATCCACTAGCGTCTCTAACATCATGTAATTAGGAAAAACAGTCAATAGAAGCATCAGCCAGGCGCGCTTAAAACAATAAAATCTGATGGTTTATGATCATTTAATTTCGTCTGATAATTTTTAAAACCTTAAAAACTTGGATCGAGTTGTGTGTTTGCTCATTTGGGCTGCAGGTTTCGACGATGATACTAAAATACACATTAAAAGATCATTAAGCAGGTCGTTTAATTTGCATGTTTTAGGGGAGGGACTACAGGCAAGGAATCTTTTAAAAGTGATTATTAGTGTCTCAATTACGGTTTAGTGTATTTGACATAGAAAACAGACATTTTCATTCATGTTTGGACGTAGGGAGTGTATTTACTACTTATTAGATATCCGAAGGACGATTTATGCTTCAATGTCATTGAATAATTTTGAAACTATGTGAAAATGTACAAGTGATATAAAGATCCATGGATTTTATGTATTAAATCTACAGTGAATGCTCTTTAAATAGTGATCTCAATATTACTTAGTAGTTGGAAAGTAAAGGTTGACGGGAGGATGGAACACTTGTTTTGTGACTTTTAAGAAAAAAATATTGTTTAATCTCTCTCTCTCTCTCTCTCTCTCTTCTCTCTCTCTCTCTCTCTCTCTCTCTCTCTCTCTCTTCTCTCTCTCTCATCTCTTCTCTCTCTCTCTCTCTCTCTCTCTCTCTCTCTCTGGATTTCTAAGCCCTGATTGTACAACAAATATTGCCACTAAATACCTTTTTCGGAGAATAATAGACATTGACATTAACAAATCTTTGAATCTGTTTGAGCTCTGTCGACATTTCAGAAAATACAATAAACGATCACAAAGATGAGAATGGTTCAAATTAAATTGTTTGACCACAAAGTGGTCCAACTTTTGCTGGTTACGTTACTCTGTCTCTCGTTTAGATAGTCTTTTTTTCTCGCCATTCTGAATTGATTCAATGGTCCAGTTGGCCGGTTTCATTATTGTGGTGGCGAGGACTTTGATTTTAAAACTTTGTTGTGCCATCCTAACACACGCTCCGAGCCCCGTAAAATAATGAAAAATAAATGAGATAGGTCCGAACATGGATGAGGCCGAAGCCCCGAGGGGTCTGACCACGTTTAAGGGTACACACGGAGATGGAGACAAACAGGTTGTACTTGGTCGTACTTCGTGTATAATACTCTAGAAAAACGCAGGGTGTGTTGAAAGCATGGTAATAGTCTTGTTAAATTTCCTTTGAAATTGATTTCAAATATATTATTTTCCATGTAGTAGGTAAGATATATTTGGCTTTTCGTGAAAATTAAAACAGTATTAGAATATTAGCATTTCTTATTTATTCAAGATCCATTTATTTTTTATCTAAAATATTTTGTATTTAATTTGAGACATATTTAAATTATCAGTAGCATTACTTTGAGAGTACGAAAATCACAACAGAATTATTTTGCTTCTTCATTCAGATATTAATAAATCAGTGGGATGATGAGACTTTTATAATTTATATTTACTGATCAATGACTAGCTAAACAATCTTCATAGACAATTGAAATATATTTGTCAAAATTTATTATAGTATTTCAAAATATATGAAATGTACTTTTATTTTTTTAATTCACGAACTTATGATACATGCCTAAAATAAATGAATTTATAAGTTATTCATATATCATATTTTTCACGTGACATGTACTTCCTGTAAATAATATGAACATTTTCATCAGAAAGTTAGATATTTTAGGATTGCTTGCAACTTCAAATATGTTTTAGTGGTATATATATTTCACAAAAAATATTGATTTTTTTTTTCAAGTGATTTGCTATCATTAAATATTTAATATAACAACCCTATTAAAGTATTATTTGTTTTAGGTGTCATTAAAAAATGTTATATATTATTGTAAATCATATTGATTGACAACCACATCTTTATATTTTACGATCTGCAGTTAGTAAAACTATTATAATTATTGTCATTTATTTAGATAATTTAACATTATAACGAACCAATAGGGACGATCTTGTCCAGATTTGTATTTTACGACCAGTAGTTGGGTCCATTGATCAAATTTAGCCGCTCTCCTGGGAGGAATGAGTAGTAACGAATATCAATATTAATCATTTTTTGCATGTTATCCAATTTAAACAGAAGAATCTTAGATTTCACTGATTCTACAATTATCTCGCGGATGAACCCGATCAGATGGTTCGAGAATCGAAAGGGGGGAATAGCGACAGTTTTTCTGAACCGTAATTTATCATTTTTCGACAGCTTAAAGACGCTCTACAAATCTCTATTTGTTTTATTGTCAGTTAATTTTAAGCAGGTGTGTAACACTTTGTAGCATAAAGCAGATTTTCATCAACAGACGTGTCAAACGAGTGTTGTCCTCATCCAACTAAACACATAAAACATGATGGAAAAACTGATTGAGTAAATAATTCGTTTGAAGTTGTGTACACGAAAATGCACGAACAGATATGAAAAACCATATCCTGACATTTTTCGTAGAATTGCTTGCATGTCAGACAGTCTGTTTCGTCTTTAAAGTTAGAGTGTGTGTTAAGTCGGAATTCCATATTTTACGTATTTTTCTTGTAATTGCATTTGTACCGTTGGCTCTTCCCAAATATAAAAATGTTTACAAAATAGACTGCCATTGCTATTTAGATATGAAGTGTCATTTATATGCTGAATTAGACGATCAAGGTCATTGTTTTCTTTCTAATTCTCCAATAAACCAAAAATCCGGTTGTATATTTCGCACGATCTGGTGTCCATGACAATCACGTTGATTTTCGAGACGGGCGTATTTAGGACCAAGGTGATGAAATTTTGACGCTATTGTCTTCCGGTACGAAATCTTGTGATTCCAGTTTGTGTTTCCAGGATGTAAAATTCTTCACCTTGTGGGTAATTGTGCTAAGTCGTCTGTTTGTCCTTTCGCAATACACCACTAGTTTTTCTGTTGTCGTAAATATCTGTCTAGAATGATTTACAACATTTTGTTACACATGGAAATGCCTTTATCGGTGTGAACACAAAACAATCTAGTGCTTCGACATATGAAAAATAGCTAATAAATTATTTAAAAATGAATTACCGCTTTTCGAATGCTGCACAGGGCCATCTAACATTTAAAAAAATAACTTCCACGATAATTTTTTCCAGTTATTATTTAGGACAATGTTAAAAGCGATTTGGAAATACTAGCACGAGTACGTAGTAAAATAATCTATAATGAAGTAAACAGAATTTCGGCATTATGAATTCCCGATTTTCAAAACTGTACATCAGTAATGTCGTTATGCATTGAAGATTTCACACAACTGTAATTTTTAAGTTTCGTATTGGTAGTTATGCATGGATATTGTTTGGTCGGTGGAACATGAATAAACATCAATTCCCAAACATATAAAGAGAGAGCAAAGTAGGTCATGGATGCATGTAACCCTTCCCCTCATTTTTCAATTAAATTTAAAAATAGGACTATAACAGTCAAATCTGACAATGTATTGCAAAACGTGTACATGTAATCGCGATCGTAAGTCACAGGATTGTCAAAGAATTGTACAAAGTTAGGCTTCCAGTTTATATTCTTTAATTGAAAGTGTACATGAGTTTACTTTAGAAAACACACTTTTACCCATGTATCATTTCTATACCAAAGTTACAGCTGATTGTACTGGTGTACAAAGTATGTATATGAATGTTTGAGAGGTTGACAAGTGTGTGTTCTATGATTTCTGAAGCAACATATGCTTTAAAGGACTATATATGGTAACTGGCTTTCCGCTCTCTTAAAACCCCAAAGTTTAAAGCTTTGAATAAATAAATAGTTATATACATTGTATATATATTACAAAGGTATGGTATAGGTATGTGCCCTCATCCTTTATATACCATATTCTACATGGAAAGGTGAAGATAACGAAGTGATCAATCTTATAACTCCTATAGAGAAAACAAAAGTAATACATGTACTAGGGCAAACACGGACCCCTGCTGAACATACCAGAGGTGGGTTAGGTGCCCAGGAGGAGTGAAACATCCCCTGTCGACCGTCACATACGCTGTGATCCCTTTTTGATCGGGTAAACGGAGTAATCCGTAGTCAAAATCAGTGTACAAACAACGGGTTAACGATTGCATGTCAGATAGCTTTTTACCCAATGACAGGATATCAATATACTCAGTTCAATACACGAATACATTGTCATCACAATGCGGAAAACAATGCATAGGTCTACGACATTGGGCTTGTTTTATGATTATAATACAATAACTTCATTGCGTTAATTCAATTAAGAATTATTTTCTCAAACTGTAGATCACATAAATGAAATTGATTCTGATGATACAAGAAATCGCTTGAACTAGGGCTACAGTGTACTTGTTATTATTCTGTATATAAAGAATCTCCAGAGTTAGCTAAATGTATGTGGAGCTTAAATAATTAGACTGAAGCGTTTCCCAAAGTGGATATTGTTTACACTGAGGTAAAAGAGTTTTATATTTTGGCGCATTCAAAATCAAATGTATTTGCTGCAAACTGCAATCACGAATTAGTCATACCAGTGTTATGTTTTATTTATCACTGCAAAAGTGCATGTATTTCATATGCAAGAATTTGCTAAAGGCGCGAAAATATACCAGACAAAAATAAAATATATCAGCAATATAATTTATCAGAATGTTCTTTGATATGAAGCTACTCATGTACAGAGTAGACGCTGTAATATTGTCCTGTAGAAGGCGATACTGAATACCGCCAAGAGTGAATACATAGTAATTATAGATAAACACTCGAGTACCTTAATGAGTAATGATTAATTAGTTTCTAATGTTTTGTTTAATCAGATTGCGACTCGTACAAGAATAGGACAATTAGTACTTGTGTATAATTTCAATGTCCTTTATTACACTTAAATTAAAGCTAAATCGAGGATTTTCAATAAATCCGAAAACGTGACGTAATCATACCCGCCTGAAAACAAATAACGTACTTTACGGAAAGTATTGAAAATTTTGAAATTGTTAAACCTTATAATATAATATCACGCTTTAGCTATGAAACACCCCCAAACAACTGTACTAGGGGCCATTTTTCCGATGTAAAACTTTTTTTTGTATACAGTACATTGGAGCAGTTGAAATAATCTTTAATTAATAAAGGAATATACCCGAACAAGATGAAAAAGGGAAACATCACGTAATCCTTCTTCGTGAACGATAAATCAAGCTTTCCTTTCTGTGGCGGTCTATGTTCAAGATGGTAATGTCGTTTCCGCAGGGGGTACTGAATTGGATGTATCCATCCCTGTTCTCTGGTGTTTGTGTGCATGTATTGGTGGACGTAATAGGGATGATGAATGGATAAAACTATTGTTAAATTGACGGTAGGAAATCGATAACGTAATCTAAATGATCTCTTTTCTTGGGCCTTGACATTTAGCTTCCTTTCCCTCAGTAATGTGTGTATACGTACTGAGTCATCAAATCTGTTGCAGATTCAATCAACGTTTACTCCCTACATGTGTAAAATATAACACGTAGAATCCTGTTGATAAATAAGATTCATTTCATACGATATGTATCAAATGAAAAAATATTTAGAAGAGATATCCAACAGTTAACAATAGCCCAAAACGATATCCTAGCGTTAGATTTACAAAACATCTACAAATATTAGTGGGGTGTCAAAGTCTTAGCGATTCTACAGACGTGCCTGTTTGGTATTTCACATTGTGTGAATATCTTTTTATATGAGACGCGTGTAAGTTTCAGCAGTGAAATATAAACTGATGATCATTTACATCCATCATTTCTCAAATGTTTGGACCTTTCCGGAACCCATCATGTTTGTTTGGTTTTTTCTGTCAGTTTGATCTATGTCCAGTGGTCGGTCCACGTGACCAGTCAAACTTAGACAAATATCGTATGTTTTCTCAATTATTTAGCATAAATCTTTAGTTATAACCTCCTTGACAGGTATATAAATTTTTAAAGAAAACTGAATACTGCATTTTCCGTATTTGATTACAGTTTTGACAGGCATTTTTGAAGTTTAATATTCGATTGGAATTCGTGTCGTCTACGTTCTATCCAAAAATGTGTCTTTTGTAACCATAGATTGGCAATATGTAGGCAATTTGGGGATGCTTTACAAGAAAAGATTAAGCAAAAAGTTTTAGATTTTGTGGTGGCTTTGCATCAGGGTTATAAATCCTCTGAGACTGAATGCGATCCTCGTATCAGGGATAAAGTGTGGTACTAATTTTCCAGCCTTTAATATGTCTTTAAATCTTTTCTGTCCTTTCTCTGTATTGCGCTACCTTTCGTCGTTTTTATGGTCGTTTTCCAAATTGCCTCATTCACTCCGATTGACTACCAAACATAAAACTCTCGTCTCAATAGTTCCTCAATAAGATTTCCCCCGATTGCAGTCGGATAGACTTTAAACCGTCGTCGTAAATCAGCCCCATAATGGACAGAAAGAAAACACTTCTACTAGCTTACAACTAACGACCGAATGGAGGGAGTTTCCATTTTCAATAAATATAAATGATTGAAGTCGGCTTATGTAGGGAACTGTTATGAAGGATTAACGCCATAAAACAGTTTCAAATTTCTCAGAAGTTCGCACGGTTACATCGGATTTAAGTGAGGGTAGCATCATTGAAATCCCAATAGATACACGACAGAAAATTAAAACAGTCCAGTTGTCATGGCGTTTTTGTGACAGGTACATTAGAGGAACAGACTTCCCGCCGAGAACGATTTACATTTTGTCAAAGAACCAAGGTGCTTTGGGCTACTAAAATAATTTACAATAACTATTGACAATATTATTTCACATTCTTTATCCCTGATAGGATCGGGCTATGTTTTGAACGTTAACTGGAAATTCGTGAATGGGAATTTCATAGAGTAATCTAAGCCAGAAATACGGAAAAGCCATTCAGAAGCGATGGGACCTCAACTAGAGCTGAACATCGATTACACATTATTAGGTTTTTATGAAAGTCATTTCTTTATTTTGTTTGGTTGGAGGTGTGAGGGGTTATTCTTTGTATTAAATGATTTGTTAGCGCTCCCTTGTAATTTCTACATCTCCACCTATTATTAGTGTGCGGCCGTACCTGATTCAGGTCCTATAGATGATACCGCCAACAGTACAAATCTTACAGAGAATCAAACCATGTCTTCTTTGTGTCAGTGGTCAAAGACTGAACATACGATTGCATGAGCTGGATGAAAATAAAAATGTCAAATTATGAACGAATTGAAATAGATGTATGAATTCTTACATGTAATCATTACACAACAAATTAGAAATTACACATTTATTTTGTTCCAAGAAGTACATTAAATGCCAATAAATCTGCCTATATTTTCATTTTGAATATTTTCTCATTCTCATGTTTTGGGAGTCTGAAATGCCCTTTTTGATACAAAAGGACATTTAAGCACAAGGAAAGGCTAGCAAACATTTTTGTGACTATGATTGACAGTTCCGGTTTTCAGGTTTTGTGAATGTGACTGTTGTACAAGTGTTGGGTTTGCACGGGGTGGAGAACCCGAATTTTGACAGAATTATCAAGTGGAGCTAAAAAACATTTTCAATGCCGGGGTCGGTCGGGGTCAATGCCCATTGTTTGTTTGGGGGTTAAATTAATGTCAAATTTATCAAAACAAATTGTTGACTTGTCCATAAATTTTCAAAACACTTGGGTGATACTTGAAAGACGGAATACCTTAAACAAAATATGCAAATGTCAATCTTAAGTCCCCCCTCAAAATATAAATAAATAAAATAAAATTAAAAAAAAAAAAGGAAAAGAAATCAAAATAAATATGAATAAATAAAGATAGATAAATAGAATAAACTAATAAAAAATATATTGGGATAAAATTATTAAATAGAATTTTATCTTTCGTTTCAGATTATGTCAATGAAATCTTTAGTAATGTCCTCTTTTTACATAAAATTGGGAAAGCTTTGCAAACATAATTTTGAAAATGACGGAATATAGTGATAAATCTTAATACTGAATAAATCTTATAGATGATCGACTAATATTTTGTACAGATATATTCGAAAAAATCATGTTCAAACAAAAATATATCAGAAATATTTCAAGGAATACAGTAAATTTATAACCTTTTCGCTCAGTTACATGTACTGTATATGCATGTGTGTAAAAAGAATTGTCATTTATATGAATAATTGTTTTGATAGAAATTGATGTAACATTTTCTCGTCGGTTCAGAAAGTAAATATATATATACATGTATATATATATATTGTCTGGGGAAATACGAAGATTCTTACGCATGGTAATATCTAAAAACTTTACAAATGTATTGAAAATCAACAACACAAACCATGCGTGATTCCACTTTGTTATTAGTTTGTCAAGTGTCAAGAAATAATTCAAACTACAAATTATTAAAATGTTCTAACCAATTCAACTATTGAAATAAAGAAGCGATATTAACAAGAGTAAAACAAATCGGAAGAATTCGTGACACCTTTCCATTATTCTTGGTCACACAGTAACCCCCTTTATCAAATAGATTTCTGGGTATCTACGGGGATATTCGGAAGGTCTCGGTCCCGCACCTTTCCCCCGCGCGACCCCGAAGCTGTCAAGTTTTCGGGTCTAAGTTTCTTTGAGGCGATCTAAAGTAGCCCTATAATAAACATATCGGATTCCTTCCATCGACTACACTATTGTTACAAACTTGGTTTATTTAGCGGGGACACGATACGGCTTTTTGAGAAGAAAAAAAAGCACACAAGCTTGAAATAATAATTTGTTTTCGCTCGAAAAACATTGCTCAGAAAATTGTATTTCAGCAACAGTTTAGTTGAGGGAAATGCGAAAATTATAAAAAATATTGTTTCCTTTCAATATCAAACAATTGCATCGTGTTTATATGCAACAACTGAGATACCATTTTACATACAAATAATTGTAGATAAAATACTATCTATTTATGTTCCAATACTTTCCAACCTTGTTCAGAAATTTGAATAGAACAAAATTCGCGAACACTTGATTAAATTCATACAATGTAAATATTACATAAATTCGTGTATCTGTATATAAGAAATATTGCAAACTGTAGTTATGTACACGGAATTTTCTTGGACTTATAAACTAGAAATTTGAAGCCGGTTTTTGTAGTATTCAGGCATAGAGTTTAGAACAGTAAAATCCATTTTTTTTTCGGCAGAGTTTAGTTATTGATATGTACCATGTAAATTTCTTCCCCAAATAATTTCTTTAAAATGTGTGATAAAAACAAATAAAATTTAACAGAAACGGATATTTAGAAACAAGTGATAAAAAATATTATGTAATAGAAATTAATTATTGTGTTAGTAAATTCATTGGGCTTAATTTCATTACTAGCAAAATTTATTTTTTGTAAATAGAGAATAGTTTTCTACTGAATAAAAGAAGTTAGGTCAATGTAAAATACTCAGAGAATATATAAAGAATATATAATTTAAGACTGCTATACAGTCCATCGATTTTCAACGGCAATAGAACTACTGCTTACAATAAATAGTAATTGCAACTACACACCATCAGAAAAAATACCGACACAACTCCATAAATTCTAAAAATGATATTGCATCATCCTGCTGGAATGAAAATGAAAACACGAGGTCAGGACGCAGAACTTCTTCCTGGGAGTCCCCGTTGATGAAATCGCAGCCGATGTACGTCCAATGAATGTTTACTCTTAAAAGTTTTACAATACCAGCAAGCCGAAGTTCTAACACAAAAAATATACGCATTTCGCTGGTATCAACACTACCACAACAATTATTATTATCCATGTGTATCCATCGAATAGTGGTCAACAAATGATTTTATGGAGAAGAATTCGTGGCATAAGAAAACGAGAGAAAATGACAAACGACTCTCGTAATATTAATTTATCACCGGGGCAATGTCGGTGTCAGCTCATCTATTTCCAATGTAAAAACTTCTTCAAATTCAACCTGGAATCTAGCCCTTGTGAATCGGCAACTAATTTACAGGCAATCCTGTTAATGATGTTTGCCATTAATTTCTCCTTTTTTATCACTTGTTCAGATCAGCATTGAGAATGTGATACCCTCTTCGCATTGATACCTTAATGGGACAATAAAAACAATATTTTTTTCCAAAAAGTTTTTTTTACATTGTGGCTGCCCCCGACAGACATAAATCAGACTCCCTGACATACTTGTCGCTATTTAGACTCAGTCATTGTGCGGCGTGCCATTTCTGTGTTGTGGGGTCTTGTTTTAAAAACACACACGTGGAGAGAGAGAGAGAGAGAGAGAGAGTTTTTTTTTTAAAAATGGTGGTGATATAAAACAAATAAAATTTAACAGAAACGGGATATTTGAAACAAGTGATAAAAAATATTATGTAAATAGAATAATTACTTGTGTTAGTATATATTCATTGGGCTGTAATCATTACTAGCAAAATTTAATTCTTTTGTCATATAAGAGAAATAGTTTTACTAGACTGAATAAAAAAAGAGTGAGGTCAAATGTAAAAATACTCAAGAGAAATATAAGAATATATAATTGTAAGACTGCTATATGTCATGTCCATTGATTTTTCAACGGCTGAATAGAACGTACTGCTTACAATTAAATAGTAATTGCAACTACACACCATCAGAAAAAATACCGACACAACTCCTCATAAATTTAAAAATTGAATATTGCATTCATCCTGCTGGAATGAAAATGAAAACCCGAGGTCAGTGTACGCAGAACTTCCTCCTGGGAGTCGCTCCGTTGATGAAATCGCAAGCCCCGTATGTCGTCCATGAATGTTACTTCCTTATAAAAAGTTTTACAATACCAGCCAAAGTTCCGATTAGTTCTATTACGCATAATATAATTATAACGCATTCTCCCGCTGTGTATCATACACTGACCGACTAATCAAATATAAATTTTTTATCCAAGTGTATCCATCGATATTAGTGGTCAACAAATGATTTTATGGAAGAATGTTGATTCTGGCATATAGAAAATTCGAGAGAAAAAGACAAACGACTGGTCTCGTAATATTATTTATCAGCCGGGGTGGCAATCGTCGGTGTCAGCTCATCTATTTCCAATGTAAAAACCTTCTCAAATTCAACCTGGAATCCTAGCCCTTGGGTGAATCGGCATACTAATTTACAGGCAAGTCCCTGTTAATGATTCGTTTGCCAATTAATTTTCTCCTTTTTTTATCAACTTTGGTTCAGATCAGCATTGAGAATGATGATACCTCTTACCGCTTGATCCTTAATGGGGACAGACTAACACCAACTACCGATCAGGATCTATTATCACATACAAAAGGAGCTTCGTTTGTTTTATACATTCGCTTGATTGCTACCTTGTCGTCTTATTTGCCAGACCCTTATAGCACATAAAGATAGGACTCTCCATTGCTGCCGTGGGACACGAGTGCCTCTCCGATTCGCTTTACTTTTAGGACTTGGTCAGTGTGGGTCTCATTGTGGTTCCGGGGGTGGTTGGGTTGCCAATTTCTGTTAAAATGTAACGAGTCCACTAGTCTGTGGAAGAAAAAGAACAGAAGCACAGATGGAGAAGAAGAAGAAGGAAGAGAGGAGGAAGACGGACGAAGAAGAGAGAGAGAGGAAAGGAGAGAGGAAGAGAGAGAAGAGAGAGGAAAGGAAGAAGAGGAGAGAGAGAGGAGAGAGGAAGAGGGAAGGAGAGAGGAGAGGAGAGAAGGAAGAGAGAGGCCGGAAGAGAAAGGAGAGAGAGAGAGAGAGGTGTTCAATGTATTAA
>CAJDSM010021607.1:7651-25623 GCA_903981925.1 Ostrea lurida
CATAGTCTTGATCAGGTAAACGGAACCATTCATATTTTGATGACTTTCTGATGAAATTACCCCATTTATGAATGAAATTACCATGGAAATTGTGGGATAAGGTTTCCAAAATATATGGATTCCCTGTCTATCCCATCCGTTTAGAGATTGGCGTTCTGTATCATCATCATTTCTAAGACTTACAAAAAGCGTGGACCGATTACATATCTGACTAGAATATCCATAAATCTAGCAGTGCACGTCTTACTCACAACCAAGCTTAATACATATATACTATTTAGATAACAGTAAAATCAACCCACCACAATTTATCGTTTATTTATCCAAATTCGTTACAATCACCCCAGACTTGATAAAATTTCGCCCCGGAATGTCATTTTACCACTGATATGAAATCACTACGTCTGTGTGTCGTCTCTTCCTGGTTGTAGGGCGCGAGGATCCCTGGTCCATCTCCTGAGAGGGTTGTAACGTCTTCCAATCTGGAAAGCGGACAGTTTCGGTTACCTGCACAGCAAAAACCGGAGGGAATGAATCCGTCGCCTATATGTTATCGAAATCGTTCCCTGGCTCAGTGCGTCTCTGCCCGAAGAGGGTTGCGTATGGGCCTTCCTCAATAAGACTGGAGCCATTTGCGAGGTGAACTGGATCAAGACCCGCAAAGCAACAGGTGATCCAGGGTCTGTCTCGCATGGCGGCTGGTGAGTGATTTCGAGCCCATGGGTCCGACGTGGAACAATCAACCATGGGTGATGAGTTTGGAGGATCCGTCTGCTCGGTCTGACCGCAGACCCCATGGTAAACTGGTAGGTCAGCACAGGGTTGACTTCTCCGGGCATCGTCTGGATGTTGGCTATACGGGGGCTTGGAAGCTCCTGCGACTGGGTGCCATGTCTTCCTCGGGAGTCAGGAGGTCAGCGAGAGGATACTCGGGCTCTGTCCAACCAGCGCTGGCTTCTGGGGTCGTTCCCAAGAGCCTCAAACTCAGGGTCATATCGTTGGAACTGGATCTTGGACTGGTTGATTAACCCAGGCAGGACAAGTGGAGGAATCGGGGTAGATACGCTTGTAGTCTCACCAGTTGCCTTGATGTCGTTTGGACTTAGGTCTCAAGATCTCTCTCATTGGATTGCCGGCGGTAGGAACTGCGTCGTGTGCATTTCCTAAATGTTCGAACATAGGCCCTGGCTCGGGCATCTCGATCCACAGCCGGACACCCTCACACACATCTCGATCCCATGAGTTCGTCTCGGATATGCCGGAAGTACGTTCGCTTTTCTGGAAACCTTTTCCACAAGTCTGGCATGATTGGTTACTCTGGTTGGATGCACAGCATGGTGAAACTTGTGTGTCGAATCTTTGACATGGACTGGAAAGAAAACTATTATAGGTGTTAAACTTGGTTATTTACATGACGAAGTCTACATTTTCTGGTAACGGGAGATTAATAGGGGTTCTAATCAGTCTGTTGAATTTAAATTTTAAGAGGAACAATGAACTCACACATTAACCAAAAGTGATGTGTTAAAATAAATCTCCTTGTTCCCTCCCACATTATCGATTAGGATGCCAAGTTCATGGGTACTACTACTAGTCTGCGCAGGGACAATGGGTACAAATCATTTACGAACATTTCCACGATATCGGGCTGGAATCTAACCATTTGTGTTGACTACTTATAGACTTAGACTGGACACATTTCTAATCTAGAAACCTAATCAGACACTATCCAATCTCATAGGATCAGGATTATCCCAATTACATTTTTAACTTGGGAGGTTCCTCCCCACGAAAAGAGGCTTAAACAACCCTAAGCAATCTTCCCAAAGAAACATCATTTTTCGGGAAGTCAACAATATTTCTGATCCGGCAGGGGGGCATATTTCGCAAACAGAACTTCCTTTCCCTCATGAAAGAGGTACAACGAAACACTCTCCAACGAACTCACTTCGGGAGGAACACGATTTGTTAAGATTATTTTGAAAACAAAAACTCTTTCTTCACAAAGGGAACAACCGACACTCTCCAAAGAACATCATCTCGGGAACAACAATATCCTCCAAACGGATATTTTGAAATAAAACTTCCCTTTTGCCCGAAAGGGTACAAACTGAAAACCTCTCCAAAAAAATCATTTCGGAAGGAACACCTCTATTTTGAATTACTATGGGCCGAGGCATGATCCGCTGTCTCAGGCCCACTACTGCAGTTTAAGTTATCTATGCAGATCATTGGTGCCAATTGTTTGATCCTGCCTAGTTGCAACATGAATTTGAATTTGGTCACGAACTACGTTTGCGAGTCACGTGGAATTGTACTGTAATTTCTGACACATAAAAACAATTTGCCATTCAAGATTTTCGTTTCAAATTCAACTACTTAGAGAGACCTTGTTGTCCAGTTTTGTAATACGCGTCAATTAGAGTTTTCATTATCATCATAGAACTAGCACTCAAAATTTTCAAATCTGTATCATCGGTGGTTCTTGTCCACCAAGGTCATGTATGAAGCAACGACCGTGTACTAGAAGCATTTACGCGTCGAATTCAGATATTGAAAACACTCATATTTCAAAGAAAGTTATGCACAAATAGGTTTAAAAAGCCCAGACCATATCACATCGCACACTATCAAGAATCTCAAATCCGACAATCCGCACTAAACATGAAGCCCGAACCAAAGCCCCAAAATATCAGAGAACCAAATACTACCCCTCCAAAGAACTAAAAAGATAACCACCCAGAGATCCAGCCTAACTCCGCGCTGCCATACATCATACCAGCGAAACAAAGTAAAAAACAAAAAACACAACCAGAAACCTAGAAAACGCTCTACTAATCTACTAAACATAAACACGGAATAGACCCTAAACTATACTACAACATGTAAAACAGAACAAACAGAAAATCCGACAAACATAACAAACCATAAATCGAAAGGAATATAAAAGCTAAATAAAAAAAACGAATCCGACATGCAACTTAACATCCTGGGGCCCCTAATCCAAGAGTAACCACAGCGCAAAAGCAACCCTCCTCACGATACCAAATCTCATAAACGACGCACAAACACCCGAGCCACTCCTCTTCCGCGCTCTAAGGAGTACACCTCATCTTCGCAAATAATCACTAGTCGACCATTTACGCAGCTGACGAATCTTTCAAACAACCATCGAATCTTGTTTAAATACACTCAAAGCGTAAAGTCGTAAACAATTTTACACTACGCGATATTACATATTTGCATCAACTATTTTTTAGAGGTGGGATGAGGAAAATATGTAATAGTGGTAAAGGATAGCAAGAAAGAGTCAAAATAAATTAAATCGACAAACACGATGGATGTGCAGTATAAAATGAGCACTAGGCAAACGCTTAAAACCACAACCCAAGATCCAGAATCTCACAGGTACAGGCAGCGTGAATCAGAAATCTTACCAGCATCAAAAGCATAGAGAACACGGCCAACAACCATAGCACATCCGATGCTCAGCACAGTATATAAGCTCTATTTATTAAATCTCAGCAAGGCCTGTAAATACATGCCCAACCCACATATTAGTGTGACCGATATCTAAAAAGCTACAACTGCAAACAGGCCAAAAATTTGGGAAGAAAACATACGACTACGCGCCAGGGGCACAATCAGAGTACATATAACCTATGATCCCAAAACTACAGCACTTAACCCGCAATTCGGATCAAAAACAAAATCTCAATCGGCAGTCCCAATGGAAGTTCTAGGAAAAATAGTGCCTAATCTCCACACACTGATAAGTAAAAAAACAAGGATCTTGAGACAAAGACCGGAAGACTCGCACCAATCAAAATCAGATCCAGATCTCCAACAAGAACACCAAGCGAACAAATAACCCACCACAACGCTAAATAACACCGCCACAACTCAAATCACACAACACACCAACGCAGGCACAGAACACCATCGACAAACGCCCACAACAAAAGCGAACGACACCCGCCAGCAGAACGACCCGTACAACTGTCCATACGGCCACAACACCGAGAATACACCCACAAATAACTCACATCACAACAAGGCAATTAAACCACCAGAAAAAAAAATCAATCGACAATTCACCCATAGAAACAACCGACCTGTAATGGTAGAAAACACATAAACCTACATCACTATGTGACACGGAAGAAAAAAAAAAAGACCAGCCACAGCGAACCTAACCCACAACCTACCAGAAGAGTACCATAGCCTTTAGGAAAACGGCGTGAACGAAACATGGACAACTCCTGAGCAAACTTAGACACACTGACATATAAGTGACGGTCACAGACACAAAAATTAAGAATAAGTCAAAGGCTACAAACATCGGCTGAGAACGTAATACAACCCCCCAGCGCAACTAAATTACTTGAAGACATAATATAGAACTGCAGATGACTCCAACTCAACAACAGTCTCTCGGCGCTAAACCCTATAGAACATAAAAAAACGCACCATCACCAACGGAGAAAAACAAAGAGACAATCACACGCAGTCGCCTGACTTTTCGACTCTCTCTCGTACACAATTGGTCAAATATATATATTGTATACGGTCTCGCTCGCACTTGGATGAAAATAGTGCTACCAAGTATTCTGTTCTTGGTTACAGTCAATAAAAAAAAACATAATCAGTTATTTCCGTACATTGAAATTAAAATAAATTGGTCTCTAGGTCTGTGTAATGAATTGAATCGTTGTTGTGTATATTCTCCCTGGGCTGGGAATTCCCTTAAAGCGGTTTTTCAATTAATTTCTAATCTTCTCGACTATCTTTGAAGGCACACTGTTATTCCTCACATCTCCCTCTATTTGCTATTCCTAGATCCCATTTGACGAAAAAAAAAAAACTTTCTAAAGTTTTCTTCAGTATTCGCAATGTGTAATTTTGTTCGTTTCAAGTAGGGAAAATTGACTCTTCTGTTCAGTCATGTGCCAATCACATCGGACGCTAAAAAGTTAATCTAGATTTTTAAATTGTCTCCTCGATCTCGGGCATTTTTCTCCGCTATTTTTCATCATCATTCACAAATATAAAATTAATTGTTTATTAGTAAATAAAAAATGAGCTTCGATCAAAATCCCGCGAACCGCTGCCGATAAGTAAAACTCTGATACGTGGAAAATCAATGTACAAGGGTAAACAATATTCAACTCATGACCGAGTTTAGCTTCGTGGGTATTGAATATAGTTATAAAACTCTCAAAACATGGTAGCGAGTGAAATTGTCCAATAATAAAGCACAAAAGCGGTTTTAAGTTCTGAATTCAAAATAAGTTAATACTATTTCAGCAAAATAAGAAATGATATTACAATGAAAACAAATGTGAAAAATTTTTAACAAAGATGACGGAAAAAATAAGACTGTTAATCGCTTCATAAGCCAAAAACAAAGAGAATAAATGGTTAAACCGAACAGTGAAAATGGAAAGTAAAGTAATATCGAAGATCAAACGATAAGGAATTGGCAACACAAGACTAACACTAAGAGGGATCGGTAATTTATAATAAAGTGCATTACCGACAGTAAAATGAAAAGGTCGGTTCTCGGAATCTGCGAGGATGAATCTGTGCGTCTAAAGAATGGGGGCAGTAGGAACGACCTCCCTGAAACAACAAAGTGGCGCAACGTAAACACAACAAAGAACACAGTAAACATTCTTCATCCAAAATGGCATCAAAATAGATGAGTCACGACCACTAAGAATAGATAAAAGGTAAAGACTCAACTTCTTAATTATTACAATATAAACATATATGAAACTTAAAATATACATGATCAACATGTTATTCCTGAAACATAAAAACAAGACATATAATGAAGCTCTAGACAGACGTTACTAAATCACAATATCTATATGGACTAACATATACTGATATTACATAGTGGAATGGCTACTATATATCGATATGTAATTTAACAAACAATGAAAGATGAAACTGTAACCAATAACAACAAATAAAACATTATAAATAAGTAACCCAAAATTGTATGAATGATATGAATATCAAACTATAAGATTCTGCAGTTGACGTCTTATAATCCACAACCACAGGATAATATTATATAATATTTGAAATAACATAAAAATACACAACCAAAACACCAACATATCGTTACTTATCCATAATCGTGACAGCTTCATATACCCATTTACAGAGGCGCATATTTATGTACAGGACAAGGAGGATCCAATTGATTATTCCATAAAAATCATAGTGGATCGAGAGAGAGGACGAAGAAATTGTAAAATGCTATGTGACATATTTTCCTCCTATAGTGATCTTGTTACTATGGCCTTGAATTTAAGTACATTACTTTTATTAATTTCACACTGTTCTGACCCAGGGATCTACAATGTAATTTCACTAGAAGAATAATGGAACATATTACATAACAATCAAGTAGATAGAAAAAATTCTTGTGATGGTGTTTTTTTTGTTTTGTTGGTTTCTTTTCCTCTTCAGGGGTTTGTTCATATTTCAATCGGTACTTCCTCCAGAACTATAGTTCATTAATTTGTATCTATCACAACAGATGACATATTGGTTAACAAATTTTGGTCTGTGCATACACATAGTCAGATTCATAGGATCTACCAGGTATGTTCTGTTATGCTTTCTCCCCATAACCCATTACAGTGAGGAGGGGAGGTTAAGGATGGCAAAAAGATAACTAACCCACTACATTAGAGGGAGGGGAGTAATGGAAGTTACATAGCATAGAGAGGAGGGGGAGGTAATTGGGAAGTTAAAAAATACGGACTGATAAAACGGGACATGTCATATAGGGCCCGTTTTGGTCACAACACTTAGATCCTCGTCAGAAACCGGTAAGTCAGAGAGGAGACAATTGATTAAATTACAAACAAGGCGTGGGAGCCGAGCCCCCCCCCCCCGAATCAAGATAACATCGTAACGCACTGTCTGGGCCTTGTTAGCCAAGGCTGAAAGCGGGACTGTCGTCGCATCTTCAGGAGCGCTATATCTATTTTATTTATATGGAGTTGATCCTTAAACACTATGAATCACACCTATTTATAAACGAACACTCGAAAACAGGTATAGTGGAGGGAGTATTTGGGGAGGGTATGATTTTGGGGAGTGGATGGTCTAATATAATAAAGAAGTTATAACCACATCTCAATTAGGTGTGAAGGGATTTATGAAGAAATCGTTGAGGGGAGTGAATAATTAAGTTTAAATTTTTGATCGGTGGGAAAAAACAAAAATGAAAACCACTAACACCCCAGAGTGTGAAAAACTCCGCAGAAGAGATATAAGGCTAAAAAAGGTAATTTGTTTCGGGAGAGTTAAATATACCGACTACCGAAATCTACGTCCTTTCTGATATACGACTGTGGAACCCCCGCTTTATAATATTGGTGAGACGTGATGAGATGGGGGAAAAAAGAGTCAGAGCGGGAGTCAGCGGGGTAAACTTTGTGGCTCGATGTGAGCTGAGTTGACTATCCAACACAATGTTCGCTGACATATTAAAAACAATGACCTAACCTGTTTACTTTTATTTTGCGCGGAGGCCATCTGAGTCTAGTCCAAGATGCGAGGATTACGCTCATCGGAAGATCAATAATTACAACTACGACTGCACAACTGTATCTCCAATTTAGAAGGCGGCCCTCACACCGGAACAAATAAAGCTCAAGTTCGGATTAGGTTCGCTTCCCTCGACCATTCAAGTTTCTTCTTACGCTAGTGATTAAATGTTTTTCAGGGCAGGGCATAAACACAACAAGAATTTCAAGAGTTTAATTAACACACATGTGTGTAACGCAAAAAAACTAGAGTTAATTGCATCAGTATTTGTACATTTGATAGAAGCTAGGAAAAGTAGCGGTACTATCCAAATGGATTTACCGTCATTTCAGAATTTTAGTGAAAATTCAATTGGGGTGGGGTGAGGAGCTTATACTGATTGGGGACCCCGATACATGATCGATTATGTTGTTCTCTAAGAAAAAATATTAAAGCATTCATACAGATACAGCACTGTAATCCGGTAATTATTACACGATACCATGAACCGACCTATCAAAAATAAAAATAAGAAAGCCGAAAGTAAACGTGCTGGTGGTCAACAGGGACCGGTCTCGTATATGGAAGGTGTGTGTTTGACTCTGGCCTAGAATTATTAAAGAAGCAATCTTGGACGAATCAATTCTGGTTTTGCCTTTTGATAATCACATGATATATGTGTTATAATTTCACAAGCTGTTTTTGTTGTTTTATGAATTTATGTCAAATAGACAATAATGGTAAAAAAAAAGTTCTTGGTGTTTCTTACAATGAACTCTATGATCTAAGTTAAATAGATATCGCGAGATACATTATCGTATTACTGCAATGAATTGTAGTCGAGATAGCCAATTATCGTAACGCTTATTGATGTAAAATCGTCCCCCCCTACCCTAAATTCAAGCCTGATTGTGATGAAACGATTATTAAACGGGGAATGGCTAGACAAAGTACACGCATACAGCAGAATGATGATAAGAGCCACAAGTAATGCAATGGAATAATTGCCCCTTGTGGAGAGGTACACTAATTTGTTATGGCGTAAGATCAATTTCGGATATTCAAATTAGTTTGCTTGTGTTTTGTACAGGTGAGAGATATAAGTTGTGTCGTTCTTTGAAAAGGCCAAGGACTAAAAATGCATTGACTCGTGCGAAAACTCCTCGTCCTATTGGACCAATTGTTTACATCCTCGCATGCAATTGTCAGCTAAAGTGGAACGAAAAAAAATTTAAATGAGCTGCCCTGTGATTGATTAGATCAACCTAATCGTTGATGGTCGGACGATTTAAATGGCCACCACTAGGATATGTGATGGGTGTTTTGCTGATGAGATAGAGGTTCGTCAATTCATTCACGCTTGTCTTTTTGGCCTGGCTTCACAACAGACACGTGAACGGTGAGTTTTTCAGAGCAGTTAGCTTGCAAGTGTTCCTCTATCTGAATTGCTCTAGTCGAATACATGGAGGTGAAACCATTTGGAATAGGCTTCTTATGTTCCAATCATTTATTAAGATTATAGAGAAACATGGGTATTTGCTGTCAGTTGTCGTTAAGAGTGACATTGTGTATAACATTTTGGTCTTGTGTTTGTGGGTTGAGGGTAACTTACAACAAACAGAAATTCTTGACTCTTAAAGATTTTTATCGCAAAATTGTCAATTTACAGCGTGGAAACACAATTAGCATTAAGACCTTGAACTCATAGTTTTCATCCCCCAATTTCTTTTGCTGTTTTTGCTTATCTATAACGTCTTTCAAACCAGATCTGATTTCAGTTCTCCTCATTTTCAATCTACTAGTTTTAATCTCTGTGAAAATGGGTTCGGTTATAACCAGTATATCAACTTTCCTAGTTTTATTATTGTACACTTCATTAGACTTAAGGTTGGCTTCTTTTTTTCCTTTTTACATTTTAGAACAAGAACCTAAAGAAAACACTAAAGTCACTTTTCATTTGTAATTGTTGCCGAGTTATTAGATTGATACCTTTGGTTTGAGTTGATCTCAGTGTAGGTAATTTTTGTGATTTTAGACAGTTTAGGTTTTTCTCTTAGGCAAGCAGATTTACAATTAAATCTACTGTTCCTGGCAAGGAGTACAGAAATTACATATTTTGAGAAAAATTTCCAAGATGTCCATTTCTGTGACTTAAATCAAAAATTAAATGACAGTGTCATTCCATTTATCTCGAGTATTTTTAGTCTGAGTGCTTCAAAGCGCCCACAAAACCGGAAAACATAATAAAATAGATAATGGTAAAATGCGCGGATAGTGGGGAAATTTTAATTCTGACGAAACCTTATTTACTCAGGATAATTGCTATAATGCGCTAGCCTCCATAGACACTTTGAATATCCATAACATCAGGCGGGTGGTCCATATCCGTGGGATCTTGAATTTGCAGACCTGGATGACATCCTAAACACCTCACTTCCTCTTTGACTAACTGTAGAATATTTTCTTCCAGGTATTCTTAAATAGTTGCAAACTTGTTCGTACAAACACTTACTCCAGCAACTTAACTAATATCGGTAAGAACCAATCAGTGACTACAATAATTTGAATAAATCCATCATAGCCGGGTGGGAAAAGAGAGTCCCATATTGTGGGATCCGTATTATCAGACCTGTCCGACACGCTACTGTTGACCTGAAAGAAAAAATTAATACCAAGACCAAAAAAAAATTAAAAAAAGACATAACTCTTTACCGTAAGGTTATAATAAACAATTAAAATATATAAAAGAGAAAATCATATAGTCTGCAAGTAAGATCATAACCTAATCCCTGACTTACATTAAAAATAGAGAACGACAAAAATTAAATAACTCAAGGGCAAAGGTGTAAATTATCGATACTAAAGGTTCATAATGCAAGAGTAAATAAAAAAAAACCAATAAATAAAAAAGTCAGGAGGAATTAGTGGTAAAAAGCTCCTTAAGAAAAAATAAATTTGGATTAAAAAATACACAGTAAAAAAAAAAAAAGGTACCATCCTAAATTGCCTACGCCTCACGTCTGTGTTGAGCAAGATAGATTGTTACCTAATACTGATAGGTATGATGCTTACTGGCCCAGTGATAGTTAGCAATAAATTGAAGTAAGGTGCTTCACCCGTCCCCAATAGATACAGATAATGAGATAGAGTGCTTACACGTCACAGAAAGTTATCACAATACTGTAAAGGTCTATATGCTATACTCGTCCCCAAACTAGCAAGTCACTGAAGGGTAATATGCTTACCGTACCCAAAATTACTCAATCTGAGGTATATGCTTACTGTCCCAAGAAATTACAATAACTGATGCATTGTTGATATCGCTTCACTGTTCCCCAGAAATTAACAATACTGAGGTATAGCGTTACCGGCTCCCAAGAAATTACAATACTCGAAGGTATACTTGCTTAAATGCCACAGAAAAATTAACAATACGACTCGGATATGACATACGATTGTCAACCAGAAATTACAATACTGCGGGTATATAGACTTAACTGGTCCCAACGAAAAGATTACACAGACGACCTGCAGGTAAATATAGCCCTTAACGTGCTCAAGAAATCACGAATACTGAGGATCCATGATCTTATCTGTCCCAGAAATTTAACCAATAACTACGGCTATATGCTTTACTGTCCACGAAATTTACAAATAGCGAGGTTTATGCTATACTGTCCAGAAATTACAAATACCTGAGGTATATGCTGACATCGTCCCATAGGGAGAAATTTACAATACTTGCAAAAGTAAATATGCTTACTGCCAGATAGTTACTCAATTCTTCTGAGGTATAGAGCATCCTTACGTCCCAGACAGTACAATTACTGAACTTCAGCTGACCTTACCCTCAGAATATTACAATATGAATGACATAAAAATCATGAGCTTATCCGTTCCCAGAAAATTTCACTAATACTGAGTTAGCGGTTAGTGTCCCGAGAAATCTACAATTAAACTGGAACCGTATGAGTGCTTTACTTGTCACCAGTGATTATATACAACATACTAGAGTTAAATAGCTTACTGTCCCAGAAGTTTCAAACAATATTAACGCGTATGGCTTACCGCTCACAGACAGTTTACAAATACTGAATATAGTTGCCTTACCTTGTCCCAGAAGTTACGAATACTGAGGTATATGCCTTACCGTCCCAGAGATTACAATATTGAGAGTCTCATGCGTACCGCGTCCAGGAAGTATACAAAAATTACTGACAGAAAAAGTACTACGCTAATGTCCCAACGACAGTACCAAAAATATTGATAAATCATGATTACCCGTCCCAAGAAGTTACAGAATAACTGAGCGGTATATGCTTAACTGTCCCACACCAGAATTACAAATACTAGAAGATATGCTGCTTACCGCCCCAGAAGTTACAATACCTGAGGTACTACTGCTTACTGTCCCAGAGCAAATCTACTAAGTACTGAGGTATGCTTACCCGTCACTCAGAAATTACGACATACTGATATTGGTATTATGAATCCCGGTCCCAGAATACAATACTGTCATGGTATAATGACTACACGTTACCAGAATGTTTACAACATGCTGATCAGGATATAATGCTATACTGTCCCCCGATAAATTACCAATACTTGATGTATTTGCTAGTGTCCCACGAAAGTTACAATCTAGAAAGTTCAAATGCTTTAACTGTCCCAGATGTTTACAATACTCTGAGGTATATAGACTATATCTACTCCAGACTTGACAATTACTGAGCTAGAATTGCTTGACTGTAACACAGAAAAGTATACACATTACTGAGGTTAAAGCGTTAACATTCCCAATATATTACAATATGATGAGAATATATAGACTATCTTCCCAGAATTTACATACTGATTCGGTTCATGCTGACCTGTCCCAAATACCAATTACTGAGTAATGTGTCTTAAACACGTCCCAAAGTTACCAATAACAACATAACACCCAGGATATATGCCTTACTTCCCAGAAGTTACAATACTGTTGATATTATGTACCGTCCCAGAAAATCTACAATCTACTGACGGAATATTGGTCCTTGACTTGTCACTAGATATGTTATACAATACTCAGGTATATGCTTTCACAATTCGCAGATAGTTTACAATAACTGGTATAGCGCTAACAGTGAATCCCAGAAGTAACAATATGAGGCTAATCCATGCTACACTTCCACAGAAATACAATACTGATGTATGGATGCTACTGTCCCAGAAATGTTACAAAAATAATGAAGTTATTATTCTTATCGATCCCAGGAAATACTAAATGACTGAGCGGTAATATGTCTAAACCGCTCCCAGAAGTTACCAATTACGACGTTCGTATGCTCATTTACTTGTCACCAGAAGTTAAATATATTGAGAATACTAATGATACCGTCCCAGAAGTCTACAATATCAAGGATATATGCTACATGTCCACAAAAGTATACAATATAGAGTATTCATGCCATACCGTCCCAGGCAAATTACAGATACCGAGGAATATATGCTTACTGTCCCACAAATACAGATACTGAAGGTATATGCTTCGTCCAGAAAATACACAAACTGACTGAGGTATTAAAGAACTTACTGTTCCCAAGCAATATACAATCACTGACCGTATATTTTATCGTCCAACAGAAAAAAAAATTAAACTATCAAAAAAACTAGAGGTATATAGCTTACCGGCCCAGAAAGTGTACAATACTAGGTATATTCGCCTTTCGATCCCAGAAATTACCGTACTGAGGTATATGAAAAAATTACATGTCCGCCTAAGAATTACAATACTTGAGAGTTCAATGCGTACCGATTCCCAGAAATACAAATTACAATACTAAGGTATATTGACATATCGTACCCAGAAGTACTACAATATACCTTGAAGGTAAAATATAAGAGACTTATTCAT
The DNA here is from genome assembly GCA_903981925.1 of Ostrea lurida. Taxonomy (NCBI): domain Eukaryota; kingdom Metazoa; phylum Mollusca; class Bivalvia; order Ostreida; family Ostreidae; genus Ostrea; species Ostrea lurida. Next base: position 21,099 of record CAJDSM010021607.1, read on the forward strand.
CCCAGAATACTAATACCAATACTGATGTATATGCTTACACGCACCTTAGAGATACAAATACTGAGGTAGTATGCTTTAGCGTCCAAGAGTTACAAACATATACTGAGAATCATGCTTTACGCCCACAAAGATAACCAGATACTGCGGTATAATGCTTACATGTCCCAAAATTGACCATACACCTGAGGCGTGAGATATATGCTTGACTGTCCCATGCTATTACAAATACGAAGTATAATGCGTTTAACTGTCCCAGAAATTATCAATACTGAAGATATATCGCTTACGCCCAGATCAATTTACCAATTCCGAGTATGCTTACACGTCCCAGAAAGATCTAAATACGAATACATGCAACGCGTCCCAGATCATTAACAAATACTGAGATACAATGCATTACAGTCCCTTAGAAGTTAACACATACTCCGGCTATATAGCATTACTGTCCCAAATAATTACAATACTGAGTATATGCGTACTGCGTGTCCCAAGAAAATTACACAATTTCTGAGGTCTATTATTCTCTGTCCAGAAATACAATTACTGGAGGTTCATGCCTTACGGTCTCTCTATATATCTATTACTAGTAATAATGCTTACAACAATGTCCAGACATAAACAAAAACTACATGAGGTATACAATGACTTACCGTTAACAAGATAGTAATTACAAATACTGAGTTATATGCATTACAGTGATCCCAATCATACAAACTAGAGTAATATGCTTACGTCCAGAATTACAAATATTGAGTTTATTGCTTACTGTCCCAGGAACATTACTAATACGTGAGGATATATGTACTGTCAGAAATACAATATATGTATATGCTACTGAAAATATCCCAGAATTACAATACTAGGGTATCAGCTTACAGTCCCAAGAAATTACAAACTGAAGATATTGCTTACTTATACACCCAGAATGACAATCGAGTAGTAATGTGCTTCATGGTCCACATTATTAACAATAACTGAGATATGCTACGTCCACAGGAAGTTATACAATTATTGAGCTACTGTAGCATTACTGGTCCCAGACAAATTAACAAATACTGAGGATCATACGCTACCGTCCCAGGAAGTAACCAATACAGACGATAGCTTACTGTCCCAGACGTCATACATTGATTGAGTATGTGTATCTTACTAGTCCAGAAAAATGTACAAAAAAACTGAGTTATATGCTTAGCGATCCCAGAAAGTTACAATACTGATGGTATATCCTTACAGTTGTCCCAGAAAATACAAACTGAGGTATATGCTACGTCCCACGAAATTACAATACGGATGGGTTATTTATTTGGCTTACCCCAGTACCCGAAGTGGTAACAATTACTGAGGTTCTGACTTACTGTCCCAGATAGTACAAGATTGAAGACGTTCATGAAACTATAAACCGTCCCAGAAATTACCAATATGAGCTGAACTATGCTTATACGTGCTCCCGAAGAATATTAGCTTAATGACGTTACTGTCCCAGAAAAACAATTACTGATGGTATAGCTACGTGCCAGAAAATTACTACTTATGACGGTTATGAATGCTTACCGATCCCAGAAATTCACGAATACTGAGGTATATGCTTATCACAAAAAATGTCCTCAGGATATCTATATATTGGTATTCTTACCTGTCCAGGTGTGTATTGTACACAACTGAGGTATATGACTTAATGTCCCTAGAAGTGTACAAGTACCGTTGAGAGTAGCTACGTGTCCTACAGATATTTACAATACTTGAATATCATGCTTAGTCCCAGAAATTACATACTAGGTATAATGCTTACTGTCCCAGCAAAATACAATACTAGGATATATGCCTATGACTGTCCATGAAAATTACATATGAGTAAATGAGCTTACTGGCCCAGAAATACTAATACGTGAAGGATATGCCATTACTTGTCCAGAAGTATACCAATACTGAGGATTGATGCTTATCGTCCAAACAGAAAATTAGGACAATAACTGAAAGAAGTTGCTTACCGTCCAATATTATCTATATATATTGTAATAGCTCTTACCGTTCCCCAGAATACAATACTGAGTAATGCTTACTGTCTCCAGAGAAGGTTACCAAGATTAAGGTTTCATGCTTACCGATAACCCAGAAGTACAATACTAGATGGTATATGCTAATAACTGATCCAATAGTTAAAATTCTGCGGTTCATAGCTGTCACTTCCCAAGACAATTACAATACTGATTATATTCGTCATCCAGATTGTTACAAATATGTGGAAGTATCGTGCTTACCGTCCCAGACAGTATACAATACTGAGAGTATTTTCTTACCGCCAGAATTTTGTACAAATACTGAAGAGTGTTAAGTATCTTTACCGTCCCAGAATTACAATATTGAGGTTCATGCTTACCGTCCCAGAAGTTACAGACTACTGAAGGATATGCTTACGTCCAGAAATTACAATATTGAGGTCACTGCTTACTCGTCCCCAAAGTTACAATAACTGAGGGATATGGACTTCGACCCAGAGTTACAATATGAGGTTCTATGTCTACGACGCCACTCAGAATATTACATAATCTGAAGGATATATGGGCTATACGTCCCAGAAATTACAATTTATTTATATGCTTAACTTCCCAAGAAATTTACAATACTAAGATATGCGACCGTCTAACTGGGCTGCCCAAAGTTTATCCAATGAACGTGACGACATTGTCTGCGAGCGCTATTACTTGTCTCGTGTCCCAGAAGGTTTACCCGCGAAGACGTTGAACATTGTTGCATGGAGACTACTAGCCATCCGCTATAGACTATATATATGATATTATCGGTTTTTACACTTGGTCCCAGAAAATTACAAATAATTACGGAATTAAATTATCTAACCAGAAAGAACCGAGATCTGAGATATTAGGCTTTACGGTGGCACTGATAAAATGCTACATAACTGAAATTGGTAATCGTAGGACTTAATGCTCCGCAAGAAATTGACTCACAAACGTGGAGGATATGATGCGATCCTTGTCCCCGGAATATTACATAACTGCAGGGTGTGTATTATTTTAACGGTTGAGACCTTTATAATATTTTATCATTGTGTATCATAGTGGTATAATGTTTACTTGACGCGTCCCAGAACTTTTACAACTAGTGGTAGCAATAGTTGTGAGTGAGTGTGTGTGCGCGTTGCCGCCAAATTATACAAATACTGAGGTTACTATGACTCTAATCATGTCCCAAGAATTAAACAATATTTAATATGTCATAGGCTCTACCGTTCCCAAAGTTACAAAGACTGAACGGTAATTTATACTTAACATGTCCCAGATATCCCACGTTACTAGATTATGCTGGCAAATGTATTATGGCTGATCTGTCCCAGAAACATGTTCAATCTCAAGTGTGTGTGTTGTGATGTATGGGGCTCAGTACTGATGATGATATATAGCTACATGTACCCACGTAATAGCAACTACTGAGAGTTAGAATGGCTTGACATGTCCAGAAATTACAAGGATCTGCTGATGATATTAGGTGTGGTCTTACCTCCTAGACCTCCCACAAGTAATCACAATACTGTAACATTATAGGGTGCTTTTACATGTCCCAGGAATGTTTTTAAACCACAAATATTATGAAGATAGTGCTGTTCGAAGAGTACATTATGTTTCGGGCTTCAATGCTGACACGTCCCAGAAAATTCATCCATATACCTGAAGTATACGGTATACTGTCCCAGCATATTGTATTTTATTAGTCGATTTCTGATTGTATGGCCTTACTGATGGTCCCATGAAATTGTTTCACCACTACTGTAGATCCTGGATCAGAGTATCTGTGACCCATATATACAATGACTGAGGGTTTAATATTGTCTACTCTTCCCCAAGAGAGAGTTCACCAGGATACGATTGCGATATCGGATTTGCTGTTAAACCTTTTTTTTTTGGTTGTCCCAGAATTTACAATATATATATCGTGTTCTCAGCCCTCAGATTGAGTGTCAACTACTAATGTGCAGGTAAAGCGAGTATATGCTTGAAAACTGTCCACAAGTGTTTACATATACTAGAGTATATGACTACTCTGCCAGAATGTAACTGATTGAGTTCTAAATATGTACACCGTCCCAGAAGTACAATACAGATCCATGCTTACTCCCCAGAAATTGACAATACAGAGGTATTTGCTTACCGTCCCAGAAGTTTACAAAATAAACTGAATGATATATGCTTACCGTCCAATAAATACGAATACACGAGGATATGCTACCGAACCCCAGAATTTAAAATATCTGAAAGTTATAGGCTACCGTACCCAGAAAGTTACGAGATTGTAAAACTGTATTGCTCGGTGAATGCTTATCCTGTCCCACTAGAAGTACAATACTGATGTTAATGTAGCTACCGTCCCCGAAGTTACAATACTGAGAGTTTATGTCTTACCTTGTCCCAGCGAGTATACATATATCTGACGATATATTCTTTATCCGTCCCAGAAATTACAAAATACTATAGGTTAATATGCTTACTGTCCAAAGTTATACAATAATTAA